>CM039667.1:12072716-12345216 GCA_022405105.1 Aristolochia contorta | reverse complement strand
GATTGAATCTGCCCTTTATGCAAAATTCTGAAGAAAACGGTTGAACATCTCCTGATCCACTGCAATTTTGCGAGATCCATTTGGAACCTGATTGCTCCAGTTTCAGTCGTAACCCCTCAAAACAAGAACCTACAATCCTTCATGTCGAGAATGTTTATGTCCCCCCACACAATTGTCTCAACGTAGATCCCATATCTTCGTTGCTGATACCTTATGGGAGCTATGCTGCGCCCGAAACAAGAAGAAATTCAAAAACTCTAACCCATCAAGCTCACAATGCTATAATCGAATTATCTTTGAAGCAAGGGACATTATAGAGAGCAGAGAGGTCCCTCTGTTTACAAAGACCAAAGCAAATAGGGAGAACATCTACTAGTCCCCACGACCAAATGGAACACTAAAAGTCAATTTTGGTGGCTTGGCTTATGGGGATCCTGATGGGCTGGCAGTGGAGTAGTATTTCGTGACTCACTAGGGACCCCACTCATTCTAATCTGTGCACCCTTAATAAATCAAATAACCAAGCAGAATTAAATGCATTACTTATTGCACTGCTTAGCATTAAGTTTTTCTACCCTACACACCCTATCATAAACGAAGGGGATTCGTAGTTGGCATTGCAATTGATACAGGGGACGGACAAGGGTGACGGACTAGGGCCAATGGAGACTGGAGATATTAATCCGAGACTACTGTGCGATCATGGAGACTCTACCGCAAGCTCATCCGCTGCACCAATTTAGGAAGGCGAACCAGTTCGTGGACGGTCTGGCTAAGGAGCGAGAATTACGGATACACTTTTGGTTCAACTGAATTCCAAGCTTTCTGAAACAAACTTTTATGGATGACTATTTAAGGGTCACTTCGAGCTTACACCACCTGGTTTCGTATCCACATCAACTCACTAAACGACATTTCCTCCATTATTAGCTAATGAAATGTTAATTTATTTCTGATAAAATAAATAAATAGATAAGAAAAAAATTAATTCATCATTTCATAATATATTGAATATTAACTAGATAGAGTAGCTTATATTTATAAAACCCAAAAAGAAGGGTATATACAAGTAGATTCCCCACATAGTCTTATCAGTATTTTATATCCGTCATTAGTTCATTTAATTATAAAAAAATAACTAAATTACTCATTGGTCTACTGATAATGATATTGTAATGTAAATCAATATCATAAAAAGAAGATGGGAGAAGGAGATCGGGACTGAGCATAGTTCATTCTCCAAATATTTTTAATTTCACTATGTTAAAGCAACAAGTCTTATTTTAACTATGAGTAATGTTGTGTCTATGTAGGGAGTGTAAGCGGGACCCGATTACCCACTCTACCGTCCGACCGATTATTAAATGGGAATAAATTTCTGTTTACTGTTCTTTGATTTACTGTTCTACCGTTTATCATTCTACCGTTTACCGTTTACCGTTTACCGTTCTACTGTTCAATAAATAGAACGGAAACAAAATAACTCTTCCGAACCTATTTTACCTGTTTACTATTTAAGTAAAAGTAATGTGGTAAATTTATATATTCAATTAGATTTAACATAATTTTTTAATTTTTTATATGTATAACTTTATTATCTTTACAATAAGTTTTTCATCACTTGTCATAAAAATTATTAGAGTTGAAAAGTTTGGATAATTTTTCATATAAAGATTATTAAAAATTATTAGTTTTCATTTTTTTTTTGCAAATGCCAAATTTTATAAAGATGTCAAATCTTTATAAAGATTTCAATATATCAAATACATATATCAAATGTATATAAGATATTATCAAGTACAATGCAATGTATATTATATTTAAATTTAATTTTTATGTTATTAAAAATTTGTAAGTGTTGAAACTCTAAAAAAAAAGTGTTATATCTACTATTTTACTTGATATAATTTTAAAATTAACATTAATTTTTCTATTTTTAGTGGCTCTTGAATTTTTTAATAATGTTGATAATTTTTTACAATTCACTCGTTTAACCTATTTTACCTGATTACTCTTCGACAAAACAGGTAATAAACACAAACAGAATAACCGGAGTTAAAAATTGAGAACTCTTACCCGTACCATTTATTACCCGTTTTCAGTCCACAAAGGCCATGCACAATTTTGCATATGGCCAACAAGGCATTATTTTAATGCCTTCAATTTTTGTATTAAAATAATGCATCTTTATTGGACCTATAATATTATTGAAAATAAACTTCAACATCCTAATAAATATTTGAAAAAAGATAAAAAAAAAAAAAAACAAGAGAGACTTGGTTACAGCTCAACCAGCTCAACTACTGACACTTGAAGCAAGCCATTTTTTATTGAACTTGCTCTTCGAGCAGAAAAAGAACTCGGATCACAATATAATTAACCTTATAAGATACAAAGAAGAGATAAATTGAAAAAGGAAAACAAAACCATGTTCCTAATTACATGAGATACAGCAATGGTACAGTCACTGTGGCAGCGGTGCAAGGTAGGGCCATCATCTTCAGCAAGTGACAAGCAAATCGGAGGGGAAAATGGATTCTTCAGTGCAGAAGTTGTTTCCCCTTATATTTTCATCTCAGATACTTGCTGCGAAGGTGGGGAGCACTAGTTTGGCATCCTTGCTTCATTGTGTCCAAGAAACTTCTTTTTCACGTAAGGGCCGTCGTACCATGTACAGAAGAGCTTGTTTCTGAAGTGTTCAAGCCGGTTGGCATGTACTGTCTTGGCTGATGAGTAGTATCACTCAAAAGACCTAAACATGCCAGCGTTGATCTGTTGTGGAGCAACAGAACTTAAGACCAAAAGAATCAAATGCAACAGCTAGAAAAAGAATCGTACACAAGGGAGGGAGGACCATGGACATTAAAATTCAAGAACATACCTAGACAGTGATGTTCTAATGTTAGGCTGGTCAGCATAGGCAGCAAGTGGAGCTCTAAGGTTAGCATGTCGACTCAAGGCACTTTCCAGCTGAGGAGGAGGCAACTGCATTAAGAGAGGACAAATTTGAATAGATGAACAATCCTTTGCACTTACAAGCTTTACTTTTAAGAATAGTTAACCACTACATCCCAATAGGGCGTCATTTAAGCTGCAACTCATTCAGGAAACACACTACCTGTAGCAGCACACTGAACGAGTGAGGTGCAGTCTGAGCAGCACATTTCAGAAAACCCACCCACAGCTTCGGCATCCTCCAGATCTACAAGAAGTTTGAAAACAAAGGGAACCCATGCTTCAGGCACCAAATCTTCTTTCATGTAGCTCTTTTCAGGAGGCATTTTTAATTTTTCTTTGAAAAAAATCCATGGAAGAGCCAAATAAATGAAGATGACAGTTTTGCCACCTTAAACAAGCAAAGCACAAGAATGTAACAAGTTTTTGGAATTTCAAATTGAGTACGAGCAAAAAAGCAAAAACTACAAATCTACCTGCTTGCTTACAAGCTTGGAGAGTATTTCCATCACAAAGTCAACCTGAAGCAGAATCATCAAGGATGAATGAGAAAATACACTGAAAATGCAGAAAGTTTTATCAAGAGTCATCAGTAAAAAAGGTTCCAAGCACATATTCAAAAGGTAACACTTCAAATACAGAAGCTATTTGGTGATCTCTAGTGGTAACAGAAATGAACTTCAAACAAAAAAGGAAAAAAAAGTTCAAATGGGACACTATTGGGGGTGTGGTGGGCCAGAGGTCTTCCTGGGTTTAGATAGCTCGTTTGCATGACATGCCTCAGTCTCATTGTGGTTACCACCACCACTTGAGTCCATCAAGCTGACCTAGATGGATGGTCCTTTGGTAATCCAGGTCCCTCAGGCTCTAAAAATAATCATGAAGGTTTGGCCCTGTGATCCTTTGCAGGTCCCATTAGAATTTCTGATCCATCATATCCAGAGGTCTTCAGAGCACTGGATAGATGTGAGGATTTTTAAAGTCAAATTCACAGGCTCTCTCATTACTTAAGGTCATTCTAGTAATGTCATTAGATGGTTCAAAGGTTCTGTCATCTCCTCTTTGGCATTTTGAGTATGTATTTAGAGAAATATTTTGATTTGCCTAGGGATGTGGTCTGTTCTTGGGTTTGTATTCCCAGAAAAACTAATTCAAAAAAAGCAAATCTTCTTGCTAAGGAAGGGGTTTCCCTCCAATCTCTTGTTGTAAGAGGCCTCTCCTAATGTAATTTGTTTGTCTCTTCCTGCTACAAAGTGTGTTTCATTAAAACCCCTACAGGTATCAGTCAATTCATGCTGGACATGTGTGGCTTGAGTCCGGCGATGGCGAGAAGTGAGAAAACGGCAACGGCGACGGAGTCACGAGGGAGGAGACCTAGCTCGGATCTCCCCCTTGCCAGAGTTAGGGCTGATGAGCAACGACATTCGCAATACCCTTCACGTTGTCGTAGCCCCAGTCATGATCAAAGGGACCAAAGCCTTCGCGATGGTGAGGAATGGCGGAGTGTGGAGCGATGAAGAAGGAACCAGAACGAAAGAAGACAGCGGCCGAGGAGATTGGGCGAGTGCGAGTTTGGAAGTTCCCTCTTTTCCGTGGATGAAGAAGTTGCGAGGAGATGCCTTTGTGTGAAAATAGTGACGGGAGAAAAGAGGGCGTTCATCAGGATTCCTCTGGAGATTGCGGAAACTTTCCTAAATCTCCTCACTCTTCACGATTTCTGCCATCAAACGCAAATTTTGGGAGTGCAAGATTGCACATTTTCGGGCACAGCGTGTTCTAGCCCAGCTGTACTTGCTTGAAAAGGACTGAATGGAGCCTCTCCATGGAAGGTGCTGTGCAGATCGATTGAAGAGGTGATTCCGCGTCAAGAAGATGACGGAAATGCTCGTGGAAATGCCCAAATCATGCCTTACAGGGAGGAACGAAGCTGGAGTCACGCCGAGAGAGACAGCAGAGGGAAATCTAAAGGGAATGAAAAATTGCTGCGATTATCTGGGCGATGGGCATGAAGTAGAAAAGAGCTGGAGAATGGAATGCTAGTAAAAATCGATTGGAGGCTGGAGGATGCCCAAAAGCTGGAACATTGGATTCAAAAGCGATGGAATCTGGAAAATGTGCCTTCGATCTCATATGTTTGGTAAAGGTGATTGGTTAATTCGAACTAGAGACAACGAATCAAAACGGAAAATCCTCCTCTGGAGTCATGCTGAAGAAGTTCCGAGTTGGGACACTCGATCTTGGGAAGAGACGGTTGAAATAGGGCCTTTGTCCTGTTGGATACAGATATGGGGAATTCCAGTAGAGCTATGGGGAGCGGATGCTATTGGTCTAATGGCTGAAGAGGCGGGTGAAATTATAGCCTACGACGAAGAAACTACAAGTGGCCGGAATATGTCTTTTGGGAGTGTGATGATCAAGCCCTACAAATGGCCACTGCAAGAGACTTGGACGGAACTCAATGTCGAAGGAAAATGTTTTGCCATCCTACTCAAACCAGAGAAATTTGTTCCCCCTTTCGATGTCTGCAACAGACCAGAGGTAGAAGACGATGAATTACCCCAGTCGAACACATGCGAAGGCAATGGCGAGTCGGGCCGAGTTGGCTCGATCGAGTTGGGCAGAGTACAGATAGGAAGTCAAAATCAGGAGCAAGCAGAAACCTCGTTTAATCTCTGGGGAGGGTTCAACACCAAATTCAGAAAACCCAGCTACTTTGGCACAATTGCAACTGAGTCAAACCGAGTCACTGCCAAATCACCCCCCTCCTTTTCACACAGGAAGCCTGCAAACCCATTCTATCAATGTACCTTTCCAGCAAGCAATAAATAGCCCATTATCTGTCCTCAAAAAGCAAAATACCCCCATTAATCCAGTTGGAAAGTCAGCTACATCTTCCCCCCAGCCACTCTTAACCTCACCTAATAATTCAATTACCCCAGCTGCACCCAATACACCTGCTAGCAGCATAAATGACAACTTTCAGTCGAGCACAGCCACAAAAAACTTTACTCCAATTCATTGATAAGCCCACTTACAGCCTACTCCAGGAAAAAAACCCCTCAACCTCAACACCTCCCCTAGAACATGCTGATCAATCACCAAATTCAGTAAATGGCATATATGGCCAACTACAAAATGAAGATACATTATCAGTGGATGTGGAAGCTGGAAATGGAGATATACAGCTAGCAGGGGATGAAAATGAAGAGGAGAATGATAGTAATGGAGAGGAAAATTTGATGATGATTGGAGTAAGGAATGGGATAGCAACCATTTTGAGAACAAAAAAAAGAAAACAAAAATCAGAGAGATACTCTTGGGTAGCCAGCTCAAGAAACAGAAAAGTCAAATGACAAAAGAGGAGTTTCAAAAAAAATTGAAATATGCAAAAAAGATGGATGAGATTGAACAGGAGTATCAGGATAAGGAGGCTGATTCCAAAGCAAAGAAAAATGCAAAAGGAAAAGGAAAGGGAGTTGAAAAAACCACCAAGTCTAAAAGATGATCGTCCTATCATGGAATGTGAGATGAGTTAGAAGTTATAACAAAAGAGTTGTTATAAGGAGTTTAATTCAAAGACACCGAGCACAACTTATTTTATTCCAAGAGACAAAACTAGAGCAGATCTCAGATTGCATGGTGAGGGAGTTAGTTCATTTTCCAAGACCTGGTTGGCGAGCAAAAAATGCTGCTGGAACAGCCGGTGGAATCCTGTGTATGGGATCCAAAATTCATTGTTGTGCAATATTTTGATATTGGGGAACATGATATTGCTGTTAATGTCAAAGACTTAGCAAATGGCAGAATTTGGTCACTTGGTGTAGTATATGGGCCAACTACATACTCCAGAAGAGCAGGCTTTTGGAATGAATTGTTGGGAATGCTTAACTTATGGACAGATCCTTGGCTGATAGGAGGCGATTTTAATGCTATCAGAATGAGGAGAAATTTCCTGTGGCTAGATCCCTCACAGCAACTATGAGGGGTTTTGCTGAATTTATTGGTGCAGAAGAATTATTGGATCTTCCTGTCTCTAGAAAATCTTTTACATGGAGTAATGGGAGGAACCTACCAACATTGTCAAGACTTGACAGATTTATGTGCAGTCCCGAGTGGCTGGACATCTACCCACGAACAGCATGTAGGGTGTTGGAGAAAACAATTTCTGATCATTGGCCTATCCTTCTGAACTCTTGTTCTGAGAATTGGGGAGGCATCCCATTTAGATTTGAAAACTTTTGGCTTGAAGATGATGGATTAATACCACGGGTGGAAGCTTGGTGGAATCAGATTAAGGTGGGAGGTCCTTCAAGGGGAATGTTTTTTTCGCAAACTAAAGGTTCTTAAAGGAAATTTGATGACATGGGCAAAACAGACAAAAGACTCTCAAAGGAAGAGAAAGGAAGAGTTAACATCTCAGATTGCTTCTATTGACCACTTGGAGGAGCAAAGACACTTAAATAGCATGGAGATAGCCACTAGACTAAATGCTGTGACAGAATTTAATAGCATCACCTGCAAGGAAACCATTATTTGGAAGCAAAGGGCAAGGCATAAATGGCTCCGCGACGGGGATAGTAACACAACTTTTCCATGCTATGGCCTCCAACAGACGAAGGGTGAACAGAATCAGTTCACTTACTGATAGGCACTTGATCATCAACAGTATCATAGCACACTTCATGGATTTATTCACGGAGGATAGCAATACCAGGCCTAGAATACCCCTTATCTCTCCCCATAAATTGAACCCGAATCAGGTAGCTGCTTTGGAATCTCCTTTTAGGAAATAGATATTGTTGGAAAATTAATGCCAAAGAACAAAGCACCGGGACCGGATGGCTATAATGGGGAGTTTTTTAGGGCGTGTTGGGAAATTATCAAGGAAGAGGCCACAAATCTTCTTCAGCATTTCTATCAGTATGGGCTAACTAGCAAAGCTATTGGAGCAACTTTCATTGCCTTAATCCCAAGGAGGCAATGTGTAGAAAAAATTACAGATTTTAGACCCATCAGTTTGGCGAGCAGCATATACAAATTGGTTGCTAGAACATTGGCGGGGCGACTGGAAAAGGTCATGGACCAAATTATCTGCCCTCAGCAGCATGCATTTATAAAGAGCATAAGTATTATGGATGCAGCCATGTGCACTCACGAGATTCTTCATCTTTGTCAGCAAAAAGGGGAGCCGAAAATAATACTGAAATTGGATTTTGAGAAAGCTTTTGACCGAATATCATGGGAATATCTCAGATATATGATGCAACAGCTTGGGTTTGGGAAAAAATGGAGGAAATGGTTAATGACGTACATATCTTCAGCCAGATATTCTATATTAATCAACGGAGGAGCGCATGGCTTTATCAAACCATCCGGGGACTCAAGCAAGGAGATCCACTTTCCCCCATGCCCTTTAATATTGCTGGGGAAGGATTACGATATTTAATTCAGCTTGCAGTTGATCAAGGGTGGATTAATCCCGTCCTTTCGAGCATGAGAGTCCCCCTTATTCAATTTGCGGATGACACTATAATCTTCTGCAAAGGTACTAATGATCAACTTAAAGTTATCAAGATAATTCTCTCTATTTGAAATGGCATCAGGGCTGAAAATTAATTGGACTAAGTCCACTATCTTTGGCTTCAATTTGGAGAGAAGTGCTTTTGAAGATATGGCTACCTCTCTTGGATGTAGTATTGGCTCTTTTCCAGCCACGTATCTTGGCTTCCCTTTATTCACAAGGCGCGCCACCAAGCAACTATGGGACCCGGTAATAGAAAAACTACAGAATAGACTGAGTACGTGGCAAGGAAAATTGCTCAATAAAGCTGGGAGAATCACATTAATTAAAGCTTGCCTCCTCGGAATTCCCACATATTTTCTATTTTTTCTCTACTGCCCTATTTCGGTTGCCAATACTATGGAACGTTTGATGAGGAATTTCTTATGGCCCGGATTAGCAAAGAAGTCTAAAATGCATCTGATAAGATGGGATGAAGTATGTCAGTCAAAAGAAGCCGGTGGATTGGGAATCAGAAAAATCAAGCAAACAAATATAGCCCTTCTCACAAAATGGCTATGGAGGCTCAATGTTACTGAAAAGTTAATTTGGAAGGGGCTGGTTACACCAAACTTGGACAACAATCCAAGACATTAGTGGTTCGAAAATACAAGAACTAGATGTTTATCCCCTATTTGGAGAAGAATAATTAAATCACTTCCCTTCTTTCGAAAATGGATCTCCTTGCAACCTGGGGAGGGGATAAGACACGTTTCTGGTTGGATAAATGGATTGGGGAAACATCTTTTGTTGAGAGGTTTCCAAACCTTCTTTTGCTAGTTCGAGACAAAACCTCACTTATTTGGGACATTACCCCTAATGGACAGCTCAAAAACATCAATTGGTTGCCACTTCTTCGGAGGAATCTTAATGATGTTGAAGTTTTGCAATTTTCTGAATTATTATATGAGCTTGACAAGGTTTATCTATTGAGAAATAAACCTGATGAATTAATCTGGAGGGCCTGCCCAAAAGGTAATTATACAGTTTCTTCGGGATACACTTGCTTGTCAAATGAGGTGAACATTAGCCATCCTGCAGCCGTTGCCTGGAATTATTCATGCCTTAAAAAACAGAGGTTCTTTGGCTGGTGTTGCATTCGAGGAAGATTACCCACCCGTGATTTGTTGGAAAGAAGAGGTATGCAAGTTACAAATAACCTCTGCCCCTTATGTAATCATACAACTGAAACAGTTAGCCATCTTCTCCTCCACTGTCTTTTCAGCTAGCAGATTTGGACCTCCCTCCTCAACATGTTTGGTCTTGTCATTGTCACCCCTAGCGACTTATTTGGGCTGGCTTCCTTGATTGGATCACTTGGATTGGGGTGCAAAGGCAAATTAATGTTTAGTTGCTGTATGAGATTTATTCCATGGATGATATGGAAAGAAAGAAACAATAGGGTTTTTCAGAAGAAAGCCCGACATTGGAGGGATGTTACTTTTAGCATCCTTGACTAGATTGTGGAGTGGCTTAAGATTCAAAAACCTTTTCGAGGCGTTGAGGCTGCCACCATATGGAAGTCTTGGATTGATCATGCTCATGAATCCAGAAGCACAAACTCCACAGTTCAAGAATGGACTCCCCCACCTGAACACGTCTATAAACTAAATTTCAATGGATCTTCACTTGGGAATCCAAGCCCAGCTGAAGTTGGGGGACTTTCAGGAATTCTATGGGTGAGGTTCTTCTTTCTTATACTGGACTGATCGGGTATGCGGATTCTACTACTGCTGAAGTAGCTCAGCCTACTGCATGGTCTGAAGTGTTTCAGAAATTCACACCTCTTGGGACCTTTGTGTGTTGAAGGAGACTCTCAAGTTATTATTTCATGGTGTCAAGGGAAGTCAAAACCACCTTGGAGGTATTTGTTTACTTTTAATGAAATCTCTGATTTATCTCACCTTGTATCTAATTGGTCTCATGTACTTAGGAGTGCCAATGGCAAAGCAGATATACTTGCTAAGCAAGGGGTAAACGAGCAACATTTGGTTGTTTGGGTACCCTAAGTCTTTCAGTAATGCTGCTGTAATCTTGACCCTTTGTGAATTCCTACATTGTTTCATAATGAAATAAAATCACAACTTTCAAAAAAAAAAAAATTAAACCCCCCCTCCAACAGTATGAAAGATAAAAATAAAAAAAAAATTCTTCCATAATGTTAGGCCCCAAGTAGCAATTGATTAAGACATATGGAAAGATCATCCATCGATCACTCCTCTCACCTAAATGTCCTCCACTTCCATAAAGAAACAATTTGTCAGAAGCAACTCCAACTTACTCACCTAATAGAATACTTTCCCAAAATTACTCCTAATATATACTTGGCCAAACTAATACTTTCAAGACTTATTTCCTTTTTCTGTAAAGGTGGCAAGGTCTGGGTCTCCCCCTTTTCTGTAACTTGATTAGATTTTCACAGCCGCTCTCACAATGTATTAAAATAATACATTTCTCGGATTTCGAGAAATGTATTATTTTAATACATTGTGAGAGCGGCTGTGCCCGACTCGGACACAGCCGCTGTGCCCGAATCATTATTCTAAAAACAAAACAATTTTTTCAGGAAAAAAAATGGCGGCAAGCTTGTACCAAAGAGAGGAAAAAGAATCAAAAAGAAAACATTAGCAAAGGAATTACTATGGCATCTCAAAGAGCAAGGTGTTTGCTATTTTGAAATGTTGATAAAACTTAAGAAGTGTAAATAGAGCAAAGATTGTTTTAAACATCAACAAGTTGTTGTAGTTGACTCACCAACAAAAATGCCATTGTCAAGCTCAGGATAATCCAATATGAACACAAGAAGTTTCCTTCCACCAAAAAAAAAAAAAAAAAAAAAAAAAAGGAAAAGGAGAGGTTACCAAAGCTGGAAAAGCATCCACTGCTTGAATAACTGTTCTCATGAATAATAAAGGCAAAGGACTCCGCTCAACCTGCACAAATACAGTAAAGATGGAACAAAAGGATTAGTAAGAACTGATATGCTGTACCTTCACAATTTTGGACATGGCCAGTGCAAATTCAATCAAAATTAAGAAATTATCTGCAAAATATTGAATTAACTCTTAAAGGTCACATGGAAGATATGATAACTTCCTAAAATCAGCAATCGGGTTATGTTTCTCACTTAATACTAACATCTACTTACCAGCAGGTTCAAAGATTTTGCCAAAACCTGCTGAGTAAAAACAGTGCGTTGCTCAAAACAAGCTGAACAAGCATCAGTTATCTGCAAAAATATCAGACTTTCAATTGCTTGCACTTATTCTGATTATTGTCAACAAAAAGACAAAAATGAATAGCTCCACGGGCATCACAAAACCAGATATATATATACCGACATCCTCACCTAAACATGCACATTTCACACTACTGTTTCCTTTGGCCAATGATTTTCATTAGGGAAAAATAAACTGGTTAATATAAAGATAAGAGTTTTGAGTTTGAATTTTTTTTTTTCTGTTCATGAGCATGGGTGCAGTTGATTAAGCCCAATCCAAAGCAGGAAACAGGTTCTGAATGGAAAACAATCAGAACCAAATACCTTTTTGAGAGGAATACCATCTTTCTCAGGAATAATATCATGAATTGCAACCAGAACTTCTACAGGTGTTAATGCTGGACCAGTATGAGCTGAGCCCTGTCATACATATCAAAAATAATATTCAGATCATGCATATAGTTTGTAATTGGGAGTTATTTCATCTTCAGTTATTTGAAGTGTTGGTATCAAACTACATCAACCAGAAGAACTACTTTAGTATTTGGGGTTATCCAACCATTTCAGTACAGTAAACACATTCTGACTCTCTTTTCCTAAAACCAATAATCAAACTTCTAGCATTGAAAATGGAAATATAATTCATGTAAATTTTTTCTATCTTTCAACTTTGTCTAATAGATGCAGAAAATGTGTAGAATCCAGCTTTACCTGTAAAATACGAGCAAGGGCAGCCTGGAACTTCTCTAGTGGAAGACCAACAAGCCGAGGGAAAATAGGTAAAACCTGATTTAAATAAATAAAAGTTGAGTACAGTGCAGAAATAACCAAATGGACTCTCTATAGACCCCCAATGACCAATCCTCGCATGAATAGCTAAGGACCCAATAAGTCCAACATTGATCCCTTCGGACGTGTCAATTGGACAAATACGTCCATGACCATTAAAATACTGAAACAAATCACAGCAAAGCTAGTAATGAAACACCATTTTGAGTGAGATACTGTAATATTTGCCGCACTGTTAATTAATAAGCAAAACATTTAATAAAAACTGGTAGGAAATTTTAAACACCTCGTCTTTAGAAAGTGAAGACAGCATTGGAATAAGAATTGCTGCATCCTGAGAAGACACAAAGCAACCATCAACCCAACCAACAAGCAAAGGAACTTAAAAAGATGAAAACAAACCATGTAGCTGAGTTAAACCTTTAATTTTGTTTCATACAAATGTTTGACAGTAGAAACCAAATCAGCAGGAGTTGTTTCTTCAGTCAAAATTTGCAAAACCTGGTAAAGGATAAGCAGTTGGTTATTCCAGAATAATCATAAATAAAAAGACTCTTCCCACAAAAAAAATATCAGCAACAAAGCAACAGGTGAAGAGTAATATCAAAGTAAAGATCACTACCAGCATTAAAAGATTTTCACTCCCTTGTGGTGGATCAGAGATTATATGTAGCAGTTCGTCATATGATGAGCCCAATGTACGCACAAGAATAGGTACATGACGATGGATAGCCTGCATCAGCAAAAATTAGGCAAGAAAGGAAAACCATCACCCCACCCAGAGATGAAATGAAATGCATCAGTGTACCCTTTTGAAAAATATTCACCAAGAGTCAAACCTGCTTAACTGTCTTTGGAGCACGTCCATATATGTTGAACACAAGTTTTAGAAGGGAAGGCTTCTGTAAATGCAATAAAAAAAAAAAAAAAAAGAGCAGCACAAACTCAATATGCTAATAGGAATTACAGTCTGACAGTTTTCAGTACATGAAAAGCTAAAGAGAGACCTTTGTACACAGAGCAAAAAAGAGGGACATCTGCCGTTGAGCTTGGGAAAAAGATATATTTGAGTTTGTTTGTGATGAAGACCAGACTTCTTTCATGGAATCACCTTCAGGAGCTCTGACATCTGAATTTTGAGATGTTTCCTCACTTCCAATCTATCAAAATGAAAAGGAAACTGAGAAGTCCAGAACAAATCCTGGGCTAATTATAATACTTGACCTCATTTCAATAGTCACATTCACTATAAAATTCTTTACAAAACCATGCAAACTTAAACATGGCAGTAATGGAACAAAAAAAAAAGATCCCGTACATTTCCTTCACTTCTGGGCTCCAAATCCGAAGTCTGGGGTTCGAACACTGATAACAGCATATCTGTTGCAAATTGCTTGATACTCTGAGATGTGTAATCAAGCATGTATAGTTTGTTTGCCACCTATTATGTGAATCATTGCAAGCAAAAAATAGCATGAGTCAACCACAAAAAGTAAGCCAAAAGTCAGAAAATAACAAATATAAAAGAAATGGGAAGTAGGGACCACAGACCAGTCGAATAGCCTTTGCCCGAACATCATCTTGAGAATGAACAGTGCACTGCCATTTAAAGATAAATATCTATAAGTTTTCAATTATAGTATTGATTTGACTGTCAGCACTCCCAGATCAAACCACTGACTGAACCACTGACACAACATAAGATGACAGTCATCCGAGAATCCGACGGGTGGGAGGGAGGGAGGGAGGAGGGAGGAGGAGAGTGTGTGTGTGTGAGAGAGAGAGAGAGACAGAGAGACAGAGACAGAGACAGAGACAGAGAGACAGAGACAGAGACAGAGACAGAGACAGAGACAGAGAGAGAGAGAGTGTGTGTGAGAGAGAGAGAGTGTGTGTGTGTGTGAGAGAGAGAGTGTGTGTGTGTGAGAGAGAGAGAGAGTGTGTGTGTGAGAGAGAGAGAGAGTGTGTGTGTGAGTGTGAGAGTGTGTGTGTGTGTGTGTGTGTGTGTGAGAGAGAGAGAGAGAGAGAGAGAGAGAGAGAGAGAGAGAGAGAGAGAGAGAGAGAGAGAGAGAGAGAGAGAGAGAGAGAGTGTGTGTGAGAGAGTGTGAGAGAGAGAGAGAGAGAGATACTTTCAGAACAATATCTAAGCAAGACTGTCGAATGGATGGGCGTCCTAAAATCAAGCTCCACACAGCACCGAGGCCTTGAGTAACACGATCTCCTTCACGTACATCTTTGTCATATGAGTCTGAGTGACAAAGATCTTCTATCAATTTTAAGGCAGAATCAGGTAGAAGTGGAGCTTCACCAAGAAGCCGGCTGAAAGATTTATCTGAGGCAGGGAATGAATCACGCAAAGATGTTGCCTACATCAAAATAACAATATAGATCATCAGCAAACTGCTTGTACTTTTGAGTGTTAAGAAACATCAATGTTTACATAAATGCGTACCACAGCTAAAAGGAACTTTTCATAAAGGACGGCGGCATGTTTATCTGATTCAGATATCATGAGACTGTAAAGGTGGTATAAAACATCCAAAGCAAGCTCATGCCCCTGCAGAGAGAAATACAAATCAAATTTCAACAGAAACAAACAGTTAAACAAAACCATAAGCATTGAAGCAGCAGCGCATATTATTCTATAAGAATCTAGCGCCTTGCCTAAGAAAAATAAATCATTTGGCGAACTTATGATAAGACCAAACTCAGTAAATACAAAAAAAAAATATTTGGTACGGAATCCGAAGCTGAAATTCTGTTGGTATATTGATATGCGATACAGAGAGTGATTCTATGTGAAGGCTTGGTGAAGTCTATGGACCATGACTGTGTGGTTATCATGACCGGGAGCTCTTCTTGACAAAGTTGGGGGACCTAACATGTCCTTGGGATGTCCCGTGGTTGCTAGGGAACTTCAATGCTCTGAGTTTCTGGTCATAAAAATCCCTCCAACATTCGATCAACATTCATTGGGAGAAGCTCAAGCATATTTTTCATAAAAATTCAGAATTAACAAGGACTTGGAACATCATTTGAAAAGTCCTACCCTCTCACTCCCTTAGTTTTAATCTACTATGTAATCTTTACACAGATCATTTTCTCTTGCTATGTAATCTTTACACAGATCATTTACTCTTGCTATGTACTCTTTACACAGCCCAATTTCTTGCTATGTACCCTTCATTTACTCCAGTTTTTTTATTTATTCCCAATTTGTATGATCATTGAAAGGGAATAAAAGTGCATTTTCACAGCTTCAAAAAAAAAATAAATAAAAATCCCTCCATCGCCTTGCATTACCATTATGATGAGAAGATTTAATGACTTCGTAGGGGCCTACAAATTAGAGGAAATTGCATTGTCTGGCCAAATATTCACTTAGTGTAACACAGGAGAGGGTTGTTCTCTCTAAACTCACTGCATCTTGGCTACTAAGGAATGGTGAACTAGAAGCTTCGGGGGCAGTGGTGGAGAGGGTAGTCTTGGAACATTGACCTTTTCGACTAGATACCATAATGGGAGCTTTGGGTAAGAAGTTGTTTCAAGTTGAAAACTGGGAGTTGGAAAGAAAAGATCAGCTAATTCTTTGAAGTCTTGGTGCAATGAGATGGAGGTAGAGGGCCTAGTGGTGGGCGGCTTTGTCATGTAGATGAAAATTTGGAAAGGCTAGCTTGCCAATTAGGCAAAGAGTAAGAAAACTGCCTTCGACTCTGTTAAGAGTCAGGAGTAGTTTAATAATTTTAGTGAACTTCAATTAGTTATTACCTATTAATTGTTTAGTTTACTTGCTCCTCAAACCATGAATGCCATCATTGTAATTTTGTATTTTCGGATTCTATTAATTCATATTTTAGGGTTGTAGGTCATTAAGACCTTACGGCCTCTCTCTCCTTCTCTCTTCCCCTTCTTCCTATCTCTTCACTTCTCTCATCTTCTATCTTCCTTCACTAAATCTAACAGATACATAAAAAAATCTTCTCCACCTACAAGTTGACGCTCTTGATGTACTGGAGGAAGGAGACCCATCACCCTAGACGAATTATCTGATTGTTATGTTGCCCAAGGACAAACTCCTAGTATTATTGCACATAATGGAAAATCTCGGAAGCAAGAGGGGGACGCAAACACCTGCTTCTTCCAATCGATTGCAACGGCGTGTATGTGGTCTAATAGAATGAACTCTATCCTTGTTAGTGGGCAGCTCATCCCATTACCCTAGACAAATTATCTGATTGTTATGTTGCCCAAGGACACACTCCATAATATTATTGCACACATTAGAATTATCTGGAAGCAAGAGGGGGACGCAAACACTTGCTTCTTCCAATCGATTGCATCGGCACATAGGTGGTCTAATAGAATGAATTCTCTCCTTGTTAGTGGGAAGCCCCTTTCTTTTGCGAGGAAATTGAATGGGATGTGACAAGGATGCCTCTTGAGAAGGTGCCCAATGGCGAGTTCTTCACAACAGCTTGGGATTTTTTGGCCGTGGACATCATTGACATGGTGAATGATTTCAATCAAGGAGGCACCACATACAAGAGTACGGGGATGTCTCTACAAAAAAAAGGGGTTGAGGAAATCAGATACTTTAGGCCCATTATCCCCATCTTCAGAACTTATAAATTGTCTCGAGATTGTTGGCTGAGAGACTCAAGGATATGCTCCCATCACTTATAAGCCTAGAGAAAATTGCCTTCATGCGTTCCACGCAGAATCTTGATGTTGCAAATGATTGTCCATAAGGCATTTGACTGCTTTGATAAATCAGGAATGTCTCTGATAGTTCAAGCTTGACATGGAGAAGGCCTTTGCCAGAGGGATTGGATCTTAGATTCCATGTTGGAAGTGTTAGATGTTGGTGAGTGTTGGAGATTTGGACAAATTCCTACATCTCCTCTGTCAACCATTAGATCTCCGCTATATGGGTGGGGTTTGGATACTTTAGGAGTTCCAGGGGACTCAGGTATAGGGATCTACTCTCACCTCTCCTCTTCAATGTGGTGAGAGAGGGCCTAGTAGAGTTAGTAAAGCATGTAACTCATTGGAATGGCAAGAAAACTTCTATGGTCAAGGCCAAATACTTGTTGCAAGAAGATTCCTATCTTTGTTAGTGTACTTACAGAAGTCATGAGTCCTTAGGTTGTGGGCAGTAAGGACTACACCGAAGGACACGCAACTTCCCTCATATTAAGCCTATCTTCGGAAAATTGACTCCTCTCATTGGCATGGAGGAAAGGGGAGACAAGGTTGAAACAGCTCAAGACAAGCAAGGGGGGAGGGATGCGAGCAGTTAATATGTGTGCACTAACGATGTCTCAGAAAAAAGTTGGGACAAGATTGGAAGCCTACTCGTGCTAACTTAATCTTCCTAGAAGAACACATAACTACTCTTGTGCTAAGGTTTCCTGGTACTAGAAGCTCCCAAATACCAAGAAAGTCAAGCATATAGTAAATGACTCACTCGTGATGAGTTGGCTAAGTGAGGCATGTGTCACTGCACTAGTAGTAGGATTGTTGAAATTCATCTCTAATCACTCCATAATAATTGAGGGAGTCTGCCGTAACAATTGGATGGGCCACAAGCACTATCAACATCCCAAGGAAAAACAAGTACATCTTTGATGAAATCTCAGCAACCACCGAAGACTGGAGGATAGATTGGACAATGACACCCGTATCAGCGAATTCTTTAGCTGATCGATTAACCAAAGTCGGAACCAGCCAGCAAACTTTAACGCTCAGCTCAAATGTGCCTCTATCTTGGCTGTAATAAGCTATAAATTTTAAGCTCAAGTGTCTATCTTTAAGGACTAGTAATTTAATATTGTATATTTTTTTTTTTTTGAAGGAGATGAATTTATTTCGATAATAGCAAATGCTTGTTACACTTCAGTAAATTCTACTTCTACAGTGGGTCCTTTACTTCCAGGTGGGGAAGTGTGACTCCGTCTCTAGCTAGGGAGTCTGCAATTGAGTTTGCAGCTCTGAGGATATGTACCCATGTACATGTAATGTGTTGTCCAATGGACCAAATTTCTCTGAAGTAGACCAGCAGTCTCCACGGAGGCTGAGATGTTTTATTACACCACCGAATTACGTTGAGGCAGTCCCCTTCCACTATCAGGTTCCCATTTAACCTTTCCTGGTAAATCCTCAACCCTTGTAGCATTGCAACAGTTTCAGCTTCTACCGAGTCTGTATTTGGGAGGGGCCCGGCATAGGTTAGGATCGTATGGCCATTGTGGTCACGAAAAACTCCACCATAACCAGCTGGGCCAGGGTTACCTCTGGATGACCCGTCCACATTGAGCTTTAAGTGGCCCAATGGTGGAGGGAGCCAAATCGCGATCACGAGGCACAGCATGTGGAGATGGAAGGTTAGCTATGCTGGCCCAAGGCGCTAAGGTTAGTGCCGTTCAGGTCTTGAAATTCCTTAAGCGTGCTGAGCCAGTATAGGATTTTCCTAAGGACGAGTTCCTTTAGTTGATTAATTTCTGTTTCTCTGGATCTGAAAATCCTGTTGTTTCTCTCTTCCCATATGCACCATGGTATAAAAACAATGCAGGCCCTTAGCATGATCTTTCCTTTCTTTGTTAAATTAAGGTTTCTTCATTGTTCTATGATGTCCGGTAGGTTATGAAAGGTGATGGAGAAGTTTTCAAACCTAAACATGTTCCAGAAATAGAGCCAAATTTGCTTAGTGAAGGAGCATTGCACAAGAAGGTGGTTGCAGGATTCGGAGGCCTGATTGCATAGTGGGCACACTATTGTGGGGAGGCTCATCCCTCTTCTGATCAGGCCTTCTCTTGTGAGGAGTTTCTGATGTAGTGCAATCCACATAAAGAATTTTGCTTTCGGGGGGCAGGAGAGTCTCCAAGCCCATCGAGCTATGTGATTGTTTCTTTGTTCCACTCTTTCCATTGCCATGTAAGCGGTCTTGACCGTGAATTCCCCATCCGGGCTATGCTGCCATATTAATCTATCCTCACTCTGGGTATCAAAGAAATATTTAGAGAGGAGATAGTCAAGTTGGGATAGCTCGATAGCTTCGTTGTCCCTCAACTCTCTCCTAAAATGGTTGCTCCAATCAAAACAATTGCCATTTCTCTGCTGTAGGAGTGAGCGGAGGTTCTGATTTGGGTTTGAGGCAACAGTATAAAGGCTAGGGAAGGATTGTCGAAGGGGGTTGCCCTGTAGCCAAGTATCGTTCCAGAATTCTATTCTGTCCCCTTTTCCAGGGAGGAACCTTACCATCTTTCTGAAGGTTGCCCACTGTTTATGAATGTGTTTCCAGATTGGGGAGAGCACATAACTCGGATGCCATCCCATAATCCATTCTGAGGGGGAGATAGCTAATTTTGTCCTTAGGAGGGTAGCCCACAGAGGTGGATTAGGTTGGTTTAATTTCCAACACCATTTTAGTAGTAGGGCTTGATTAAATGATTTTATCCTCCTTATGCCCAAACCCCCTTGATCCTTCGGTGTGCAAGCTTCATTCCAGTTTACTTGGTGGATTTTAGAGTCATTGCTCGCTCCTCTCCATAGAAATTGCCGCATGATTTTTTCTATTCCATTGGCAACTCCTTGAGGGCAGGGGATGAAAGAGAGTATGTAAGCTGGTATGCCCACTAAACAGGACTGCAGCACAGTTAGGCGACCTGCTTTGGACAGGTGCCTACCTTTCCACGAGGTTAGTCTAATCCTCATCCTCTCAATTGTGGGGTCCCATATTCTCTTGTGAATTCTACCCTGTATCACTGGTAGGCCAAGGTGTGTGAAGGGGAATTTGACGGTGTTGCATCCCAATTCCCTAGCAGCCTCCTCTAGGGTGGTTTGAGAGGATTTTAATATTGTATATGAATGATTCATTAATGAAATTCAAGAGATCATTGTTCTCAAAAAAAAAAAAAAAAAAAAGTCAAGGCGAAACTTACCTTTCTTTGGTGGTAGTCCAGAATAATATGTTTTTGCAACAGCTCAACAACATCATCAGTGTCATTCTGCTACACAAGAACTGGAATGTAAGTTGATGTTCAACCATTGAAACAACCTTTTAAGCCAAAATCTTTTATACTTGAATTTGGCTTGTTTAAGCTAATAAGTTAAGATCATTAGTACAAAAGAAAGAAAACAATGGCACTTTGCTTTATTTACCTGTAAAACTAAGCGAGCAAGTAATGCCTCTCGCATGTGAAAAGAACTGGCAGTCCAAATTTCCTTATACACTTCAACAATTCGCCGAACAGCTGACTTGATCGAAGATCTTTGTTCTACATCCGACAACTCCACATAAGCTGGGACAGGTGGCAAATCCTGAGATATCTCCTCAAACATGCTGCTGCTGGACATGGGTGAAGAACAGTGATCAGATTCTGGTGTTGAAGCATCCATACCATCCGCTCTATTCCCATCTGATGACATAGAAGATGTCACTTCATCTTGATCAAAAACTCGAACAGACGGAAGTGGTTGATCAGCAGTAGGGACAACTACAGAGGAATCTGCTTCCTTTGGATTTTGACAACTTTCTAACTTTTCCACAGAAGGACTTTCAGCTTGAGGAGGCACTGGACTTTCAGGAACCTCCAAGTCGGTCAAACCTTCGACCCTTGTCACAACAGAAACTGAAGGGCCTCCATTTAAATCATATGGACCATCAGATCCAGATAGCAAGTCACCAGCATCCTCAGATTTTATAAAGCCCATTTGTAGTCCAGATGGTGCAACTACACGGCGGGGATCAAAGCGACGAGGATCCTAGAGACCATATAAGTTAAAAGTCAAAGAAGATCTAAAAACAGAACAGAAGTTTATATTTGTAAAGTAAAACAGATATCAGTGATGAAAAAATATTTACCCTCCTTGGATCCCTCTTTAACTCAGCTGAAGCATTTGTGATTGAAGTCGAATCAGGGGTTGATGTATTCATCCCTGTAGAAGAAGTCAAAGACGATACAGCCCCTGATGATATTAGACCAGGGGGTTGCAGAGGAAATGTTTGAGCAATAGCAGGGGGGGCAACAGCTTGAGACACTGCTTGCGGAGGCACAGGGAAGCTCCCAATCCTAGCAGATAAAGGTGGGGAACTCCGTGGTAGGTGTTTCATATTAGCTATAACAATATCAGCCATTAGGTCTGGCTGGATAGTTGAGATTAATATCTCGAGTGACTGGAATCCTCTTTCCCCCTCAGCCAATAAAGCACCAATCATCATGGTCATTTGTTCCGCTGGAGTCAAATCATTCCCTGGTAAAGATGCTTTCGCAGAAACTCCATTGACTGAAACATCATCTTGTAAAGTGTATCGAGCCCTTTTTGAAGGCATTTCGTCAGTAATATCAATACCTTCAGTCTCTGAAATCATAATTTTTTTTGGGCCTATCTCTCCAGGTACTGGTGCTGCCCCTGATGGTAGCTCCTCCTGATCAAACATCCTTAGTTTGTATTTGATATGAAACAGTAAGAAGACATTAATGACAAGAAATATTCTCTTCAAAAAACCTAATCTTACCTTGACAAATCGAGTATCACGTGAGGCACGATCAGTAGTTTTCAACAATTTATCAACTTGACGGATAACTTGATCAGCTGCATCCCCAGCATTCATTGCTCGTAGCACCCTAATCAGCCTTTCTCGTGACTGAAAAATTTTCATAAACATATGAGGGGCTCCTTGGCATAGTAATTATGCATCCAAAGAATTCCTAGCTATTATGAAAGTTGACAATATATTTCCAACCAGAATTTAACGATATATCACATATCCATGTATCACAAAAAAAAAAAAAAATGCATACCTCCATCATGGCAGGATGAGTACACCTCAAGAAACCTAGAAAAGCAGTCCTCAAAGAATACTGGATGCTTGTGGTATGACCACCCTTTTGAGCTTCAAAATTAGGATCAAACTCAACCAACGCAGAGAGTACAGAACTGTAATGGAAAGGCCTCTTTCTGGCAATGGATGCAAGGCTGACACCATAAACAAAAAAGGAAAATCAGTTAAAGAAATAAGTTTTAGTCGTTAAAAATGAAATTAAAATATTATATAGCACAATTTTTTTAAAAAATGACAAGGTTTTACAAAAAAGTAATTTGGGCCAAGTGAACTGGATAGAACACAATGGTGGTCACAATTAAGAAGAAAAAGAAAAGAGATGGATTTTCTTTGTCTTCTTGTCTTTATATGAAGATAATGTTTTTTTTCTAGTAATACTGAACAAACAAAACCAATGAAACAAAAGCAAATCTAAACTCAAGGCAAATTACTTCACAAAAGTACTAATTGATTTTTTTTTTTGTTGAAACTGGTCTCCTCATAGTTATAGTAAAGGAAAACAAAAGAGTGTTAACCCAATGGGAAGAGATACCCTACTAAAACATTCCTGGACACACCATTCTTAGCTAACCATCCACTATTTACTAATATGCTTCCAAACAGTATAATGATCACTTAAAGAGATGAAATCAAACCTAAGAAGTCATATATCAATTGCATTAGCTAAAAAACAAAAAAAAAAAAAAAAAAACGAAAGTGAATGCTCAAATGGACTAGTATGGGTCTCGGGTTACAAGTTTCACAAGAAAAAACAAACCACACAAACTACAAAACCTTGAAGCTCAAATTATATCAAGATATCTCTACATCATCTTTAAAGAAAACCTCATAAATTTATAGAAAAGACATTCATGACAACTTTTGCATCTCAACTAGAAAAAATGAAAGCCAAAAACTTAAGAGGCTTAACATTTCTTCATATACATAAAAGCATCCTGGATACACCACTAACAAACTCTAGACAACTATGAATTAGCTGGACCTCTATGTCAGTACTTCTGATGATGTTCTTGGGTTCAATCTGTTCATATAAGAAGTCGTTTCAACTCTGTGGTAGACTATTCAGCTTGGC
This sequence comes from Aristolochia contorta, assembly GCA_022405105.1. NCBI lineage: Eukaryota > Viridiplantae > Streptophyta > Magnoliopsida > Piperales > Aristolochiaceae > Aristolochia > Aristolochia contorta. The sequence goes on along the minus strand of CM039667.1, from coordinate 12,321,776 downwards.
AAGGTACTTCCTTACAGCATCTTGTTGAGATAAATTTTTCCTTCATTCAATGTAAATTGCTTGTGGTTTTCACCTTGATTCCATACAAGTTTCACACCTTAGATTAGGTTTGAATGGACAGCCTTTATGCTTTTAAAGCTCAAAGGTAAATCTTTAGAAGGATAAAACTACTCAAAAAGAAAATTATCAGAATGTTCATACTTTATCCCCGTATAAGAAGCAATAGAAACCTGAATTATATTATATATTTGTCTCTTTGTTGAGCAAGCTTAAGTTTGCCAAAACACAGCAGACAAAGGGAAACAATGTTCAGCAAGACTTGTCAACATTAAAAGTAAACTTCTCAAATTCCAATGAGGTCACACATCTATATGATTTAAGTCTTACAAAACAATTATTTAGCATCGTAATTGTTTAAAAGATCATCTTTATGATTTTAATTCTTAAGCAATGTGTCTAGAAGATTGCAGAAGAGATACGGACACGCAAGATGATAACCATTCATTGCAATGATGGTCATGTGGATTAATCTGTTTCTGTTTTTCAGGAAAGAGCAATGAATTAAAATTGCTGTAAACATGATTACAAGATTAGATGGGCTTCAGACAACGAGGGATTGGGGGAGACCCTCTTGTCTAACCAACAAGCCCGCAAAGGATTTCACCGATCACAGAATACAAGCCCAACAAGAAATAACAAGCTGAAATATCACAAATCTCCCTAAAAGGTTTAGTCGAGCGATCTTTCACATGATACAAATGACCATTCAGACAAAATAACTGAAACATGCAGAAACTTGCTGAGCCTAATCCGCTAAGTGAGCGAAAAATTATCGAGGATGGATAATGCTTGAAACTAAAGAACTGATTGCGTCAAAACCACAATAACACAGAGAAAACAACCCACACAAACATGATCACGTGCACTTGAAGGTGAGTCAAGGGAAATCAAAGCCACCTTGGAGACATTTATTTACCTTCAATGAAATTTCTGAGTTATCTTATCTTGTAACAAATTGGTGGCATTCACTTAGGAGTGCCAATGGCAAGGCAGACCTACTTGCTAAGCAAGGGGTACACAAACAGCATCTTGTTGTTTGGGTACCCTAAGCTTCCTTTGTTGCTGTAACTTTAAACCCCACATTTGTGAGCTCATGTATTTTTGATGCATTGAAATAAAATCACAATTTTCAAAATTTAAAAAAAAAAAAAAACAAGCTAGAAGGACAAGGACTAACACACAAATGTCAATCAACAGACATGAGTGAGCACGAAGATATAACCACACAAACACAATGACATTCCCTTGAGGGTGGAAGACAACAGCTTCCATGTAGACATCATTCAACAGACATCAGAGACCACAGTAGCAAATTAAAAGAGGTTTCTTAAAAGAATAAGAAAGAAATCGTATTGACAAAGTGTTCCTAGAATGCAACAACAGAAGTACAGCCTATGGAAAACAACACGAGAGTGCTCCAAAGGTTTCAACCAGTAATATGGTTCCCCACAACAAGATGCCAAGAAGAACCTCCTTTTTACGAAAAAGGAAGTAGCTACCATTAGCAGCTTCAGTTGTCCAAGTCTAAGTGATAGGACCAAAAGACGAGTCTCAATATTGCTGGCAGGAGGATCGTGACCTAGGATGAGAAGCTAATAAAAATGGCTCCTCGACAAATCTACCCAACGGCTTGCACTGTTAGCCAAAAACCACATCTTACTCTCAAAAAAGTATCAAGAGACCCTACACGAACATGAGGACCCAAAAAACTATATCATATGAAATAACACGAGATGATAAAGATTTTCTCTTACTTAGTTTTGAAGGATAATGCAACATCAAGAGGCTGAAGACCTATTCTAACGAATGCAAGCACATGATTTATCAAAAAGCCTATCATCATATATTTCAACAAAGCCTTCTCCCATTCAGTTGAGGTGGTCATATGATATTTCTTTTCCTCCATTTGCTGGATCAATCAATATATCGAATTCTATATAAACTAATATGATAACAGCACCTAAAATGCTGAACTTCTTTTTCACTTTTTTAATGCAGTGAACTTCATTGCACCTATCAGCAACAAAGCTGTACTTCAAGATAAAGCTGTACTTCACGAGAGTTGAAGGTGAAGAATTATGCCAGATTGTTTGGGTTTCAATAAAACCTTCTGAGCAATGTTTCACCTGGTTGGACCTCCATGCCTCTTTTCCAGATTAGACCTGTATTTTCAATGTTACTAATGTCCCTCCCCAGAGGCTCCTTTGTATTCATGACAAGGTAAATGAGTTATACCAGCATATTTATGTTAAATGGCTTCACATGTACAGCACAAAGTGAATTCTAGATTAATTGGCACAAGGTGTGTCTTTGAATGGTCTTCATGCATCACAGCCTGCCAAACCTCCATTGCCATGCAGCGACTACAAAGTCATCTTAAGCTAAATTTTGATGAATCATCACTTGGCAATCCCAGTCCTGTTGGCTTTGGCAGAGTCTTTAAAGATGAACAAGGGAATCCATTATCTCCTTCTCTGGTCCTTTGGGTGTTTTATATTCCACAATGGCAGAATTCCATGATCTACATCACGGGCTGAGAATGTTTAGGGCTAGCCTCTCTAGCTTCCAGTTGAAGGGGGCTCCAGTAATGTCATTCACTGTTGCAGCCAGAATTGAGTCCCCCATTGGAGTCATTTCAAATACTTTTTGAGAAATTATAGATCTCTCTTAATTATATTGAAAGTTTGACTTGTCTTCCATGATCTGCCAGCACAGTTTTATTTTGATATGGCGAAAACTTTTATTGATTTCTGAAAATTTCTTACATCAAGTTACATAGGTTACATATAGTACATCAAAATCAATACAAATTCAGGCTACGTTAAAGTTAATGTTGTCCCTGTGACTCTAGATGTTCTCCTTACACGTTGCATGGCTAGATTGTCCGCTATTGAGTTTGTTGATCTAGGCATTTTTTACCATGCTACTTGTCAATCTGATGTTATATCCCTGATTTCATCGAACAAAGGCTTGAGGTGCCAAGGAGGGGAGTAAGTTCCTTAGGCCCATCCTATTGTTAGAGCTAAATCACATTCAATTACAAGGGGGTTTTTTCTCTCATTCTGATGCATTCTTACACCTTCAAGAAGTGCTCTACTATCAGCTTCATTTGACATTCAACTCCCTGCTGGTCCAGAATAAACCAGCAAAACCAGCACTATTTGACCATGCTGGTCCTCAATATTCCTCCTAGTCCTGCTGGCCAAAAATGAGCCATCAAAGTTAAGTTTTATCCATCCTTCCTGAGGGGGGCGTGGGTTGCTGAAAAATATGACTTTGGACCTGAACTTTCTTATGAGCACTTGGGGCAGAGGGGGAAGCTTCTGCAAGTCATTGCCCATGATAGTGTATGTTGGGTTACCTTTTCAATAATGCTTCCGAGGGCAGAGCTGGAATATCTAAAACTTCTGCTATTCCTCTCCAACCATAGATGCCATGGGAGTGCAGCCAGAGTAGCTGTCCATAGCACCTTTCAAGTGGATGGCAGGGGGCAGTGCTGTCCTTGTTGTACTAGTTGTGTCACATTCTGTGGAAGGCCTGTTGATGTGCTCCATTTTTTTAGCAGGGCATTTCATTTCTAGCTAAAGGGGCAGTATTTTAACAAGTAATTTGCTATTTCCTCGAATTCTCCACATAGTTTGCACACTAAGACTATGATGATCTGCCCTCTTTTTTCCAGTTGGTCACACGTGAGTAGCTTAGAATGGATTGTTGCCCATATAATCTGCTGAACTTTCTTTGGGGCTTGCAACTTCCATGCTAGGCTGGCTGGTGATACCATATTTGAGCTTTTGCTTATTAATTCAAAATAGGAAGATACAGAAAAGACCCCTAATTTATTAGGCATCCAGACCGTCTCATAATGACCCCTTGTTGTTAAGTAGGAGTTTAAAAGCTGCAGCAATCTGATCACTTTCAATGCTTCCTCATCCTTTAAGTTTCTTCGTAATTGTCGGTCCCATGATCACTCAGCTTGGCTTTTCATGTCAGCTATCAAAGCACCTTTTTTTTCGGACAAGTTATAGATGCAAGGAAAGAGATTTAATGAATTCTCCCCTATCCAAACATCCTCCCAAAATCTGGTCTTTGTACCACATCTAACACGATATGTTAATTGTCTTTCAAATACTTCTCTCAACCAAAATTCTTTTCCACAAGCTTGAACCTCTATTCGGGCAGTATTTAGGCATCTTGCTTAGTGAATCAGTGTCATACTTGGCATTTATAGCTTCCTTCCACAGTGCATGAGGCTCTTGTGTATACCTCCATATCCATTTTGCTAGTAGACCAGAATTCATAAATTTAATTATTCTGATGCCTAAACCACCTTTTTTCATCTTGCACACTTTATACAATTTTAAAAGTGGATGTTTGAAATTGTTTTACCCTCCACACCATAGAAATTTCCTTTGAATAACTTCCAGTTTATTTCACTCTAGACCATTTTACAAGCAGATATTTGAAATTGTTTTGCCCCCTACATCATATAAATTTCCTTTGAATAACTTCCAGATTATTTGCTACACTACTTGGACAAGGTAGCAAAGACAATAATTTTTTTGAGGAGATCGATTATTTCAACCCAATTTTTACAAACTCCAACTTTTCATACTCCAGGGCACTCAAACTCAAGACCTCCCGTTACACAACCCTCTGTGTTACCCTTGAGCTATGCTCAAGTTCACCAGAAACAACAAATAATAAATATGAACCCCTGATAAGACTGATTTAATCAAAGTAACTCTACCTGCTTGAGATAAGAATTGGCCTTTCCATGTTTCAAGTCTTCTCTGACACTTCTCAATCACCACTTGCCATAGCTCTTTTGTAATTCTTCCCTGAAAAAAAGGTAGGCCCAAATAAGTAGAGGGCAACTCACTTTGCTTGCTATGGGGTTTCCCTCCAATCCTTATTGTAAGGGACCGCCTCCAATCTTGTACTATGGTTTTTGGATTCTGATGTTGCTTTCCAAAAAAGAGGGTGCATCTTTGCAGTTTGTGGGGGATTCTATCCCATCCAATGTTTCATTGAATGTAACTCTATTTCTGGTTTCTATAAATCTGATTGAGATGGATCTTCGCTTGCACTGCTATCATTCACATTCTTCACATTTTTTCCTCAATAGTTTATTTTTTTAAAACTTCCATTAATAAAATCTCATCATAACAAAAAGAAATTGTTGTCATTAAGGAAAATAGAAGAAGAGTACGAAATTAAGGGATTGAAAATTTTGAACGAAAATGAAAGGCATCCCATAATACTTAAGTCCTCCAGCAAAATTAAACTCTGACAGTGCACCAGCTAAAGGTAAAAACTTAAAGAAGTCACAAAATATGGCCAACCAAATGGATGAAGCTGAAAAAAGGAAGAGCAAATGAGGATCCTGCATACCCATGGTTAGAAATCTAAAAGTTGGGTGGACCTTGTCCAAAGCCAATGAGTTGATTCCTCCAAGTTGGGGTCATCAACTTAATCTTTCTTGTCTCCCTCTTTGACAATCTGTCTCCCTCATGATATAATGGTCTTACTTAAGAGGTTCTCAAGATCAAGTTCTAGCCTCTTATTCTGACTTTGTCGGCATTTCCAACTCAACTAATGTTGATGTTCATGGCCTTCTCATTGGGCAACAAACTTTTAAAAGCAAATTCTCCAAGACACTTCGTATGGAGGGTGATTGCAACTCTATTGATAGGCAGCAAGAAGCAGATATCTCCCATGGCGCCTTTACCCATTTTAAAATCCTTTATTTGGCTGAATCTCATGCAATTTTCTGGAATCATGTTCTGAGAACAGCATATTCGCTTCTTGATTCTCTTGCTAAAGGAATCTCACACCAATTCCCTATTATAAGGGTCAACATTCTCCCATAGGAAATTGTGTCATACCTCCCTCACCCCAAAACGTTTAAAAATTTCCAAGTAGGGCCAACTAGAGGAGAATTCTTACTTTGATGACCTCACGAGAAACGAGTATAGTCTTGAGAAGTTCACCGACCTCTTGAGAGGGGGCAATAAAAAATTATTGGAAGCCAGCACCAAGTCTTTTATCCCACATGAAATCAATGTGCTAAATAAAAGTCTTCTCCAGTTAAGCTTTAGTTTTTTTTTAAAGATTCAGCCCGTTTTTACCTAAAAAATGATGAGTAATTTAGGTCCATTACTCAACCTCATAACCCAAAAACAGATCTAGGATTTTTCAATGCAAAAAATTTCTCCACTTAACATTCTCCTTCATGTCTAAACTTACACATAATAGTCCTAGGACAACCACAAACTCTCAATGGTGTAGATAACAATTGGATCTCTCATTGTGGAGCCCACAAGCTCCCAATGAAGCAACAGTGTCTCATTTTATGGAACTCGCAAGACGAATAAATTGGACCTTGGCCCACAACCTGCTCACATACCATTATAGATTCAGACCTGCTCCATCCAAAATGACTAGCCATTCAAGATGATTTACTTATCAAACTTATAATTTTATAACATTTCTTAAGGTGTTTCAATAAAGGAACTCCCTGCAGAGCAATTTTAATAGTTTTTCTTGAGAAAATCAGGTGCCCATAGGCACAGCGGTATTTTCATATGAAATGAGAAGCATGTGGTTGTATTTGCCCTGGACCTTCATCATATGGTGAGACTACCACTCTCATTCCTTTAACTCCAGACAGGTGGAAGGGATTATAGCTGTAATTAGCCAGTGCCGCAACTCCATGGAAGTGTTGGGATGTCTTCCATGTAATCAGCAATCTATCTAAATACACTGTACTTATATAATTCCCACCTAAAAAGATGCAAAAGCTGTGTTGTGCATTATCTCACAATGGAGTTTGTGAACTTTAGATCCAAGGTCATCTAAGATTACTAGCTAAGTTAGGAATTTTTTTCCAACTGATTAAACTAAAATTTTCCACAATTTTTAATAGTATCACCTGAAGACTGATGCTTAAAAAAGATGCAACAGCACCAAGACACTTTTTATAACACCCAAGAAAGCTGCAGTAACATGGCACTTATGTAATGCATTTGAAATAAACTCATCATCAATTATTGGAGTCACTGAAAGAATAACAGAAGGCCTACATCATACATTGAATGCCACCTTTCCTGAGATCCCTAATCAGAAAAGACTGACACAAGCCACTCTTTACCCCAAACCAACCTTCCCCCTTTCCACCCAAAGGAAATGAAGCTGAATTTTGACAATCATCTTTAGAAATCCCAGTAGAGTAGGTGTGGATGGCCTAATAAGAGATTGCAGTTGGCACTATTGGCTAACAGAAAATAGGGCACTATTGACTGGAGTCGAGCTTCATCAGTAGTATTTCAATAAGCCCTTATAAAATAAGATTGGATACTTGTTATAGACTGCAAGCAAAAATTGCACCTTGGAAGCTAAGGCACCTATATGATGAGATGACAAACACGATTGAATACTTGTTATAAGCTGCACAAGCAAAAATCGCACCTTGGAAGAAGCTAAGGAACCTATATTATGAGATGACAAACATGATAACTGAGTAATGAATAGCCTAGCAGAAAGTCCCAAAATCAACTAACTCAGAAACTAACAAGCTACCGAAAGATGGGGCTTCAAGAGTTAGTTTGGCTTCAAGCCTTCCCTCGAGCTCTTTCTACCACCCATTTTTATACAGGATCACAAGCTAGCTAGAGGGGCTAACAAATACGACATCAGAACCTGAATGAAGGATTTATTGTTTAAAGTCAATCAAAAAATTCGAGCAAACCTATGACCAACATACTTCCTAGTTACAGCAGATCAAGAAGATCGTACAAGGTTGGTAAATTTTCTCAACTAAGAACTTTCTAATATACAACAAAACTTCAAGCATATAACAGAGGTGCAACACAAACTTCAATACTCAATGGGCATATTCAAAGTGTATTCAAAGAACCTGTAGACAACTGTGAATCATACAGAAAGCAACGAAATACAGGGTAGCACCAAACGTGTGCCTAATCCTCCATGGAAAAGGAAGGTTCCTTGCAAATCAGAGTAACAAGTACCATGTCTCATTTTATAACAAAGGGGACATAAAAGTTAAAACAGCTTTATTCCTGTGAGAAGCGCCTCAATTTATGCCTCTAGAGACTCAATACGCAAGAACTAGTTAATAACTTCTAGACACACCCCTAAGAAATGTCAGACAGCTCTGATATAATAGCTGGCATATTCAAATGTATTAGAATGGATTTCTAGTAATAGTAGAAAAATATAATTACACCTCATTAGACATAAAACACACACACACACACAAACACCATGTTGCCAAAGGCCCAGTCCACAATCACATCTCTGAAAGTTCACTCCTTGATCTCACATGGAGACTGCTTCTTAGAGAAAATCATTCTGACTGCATTAGGTCATATGTGATTTATTTAAAATGTAAATTATCTTCAATAGTTAACATTAAGTCCCTCATTTTCACAGAATTATAAATAGCACTGTAAACACGTCCCATAAACTAACATTACTGCAAATAAACTAAATTACGTAAACTAATGACCATTGAAACCGCCTAGTCTATTCCATATCCTATCGATCTCTTACTCATAAATTGGGGACAATGTCTTTATCATTCTCAACATCATCATCCTGGTCATTTGAGCCTTGTCCAATTCTGTCGGGCTTGGCCACGAGAACCTTCTTCCTCCATCAACCAATCATTTTTTTTTTGTTGTTGAGAGTTGAGTTTCATTATGTATCAAAGAATTTACAAAGAATAGGCCCATTAGGACCCTTACAAAAATAGCTCAGGGTGCATTTAAAACCGAAGATTGTTGTTGCACCCCTTGCTTAGCAAGATTATCAGCATGACCATTTGCACTTCTCAATACATGGCACCATGATATTACATGCCTTGTAAGGCCTGAAATTTCATTAAAAAGAAACCTAAATCAACCAATCATTTGGTATCGTTACAGCTGCTTCATTACTTCTATCCAAGTAGCTTTCCTCAACAACAACAACAACAACAACAACAACAACAACAACAATAAATAAATAAATAAATAAATAAAAATAAAACTTCTACCCAAGTCTACTTTATCCCTAATGTCTTATAAGTCCCTCAGTCAACATTGACACTGCCCTTTTTAACTTAAATAACAGCCTCAAAATGTCAGCCTTCACCCAAAATCAAAATGATAAAAACAATAAAATAACACTGCAAATTATGATGTCCAAGTCCGCATCTTTCACACAGTTACAAATTGAGCATGCCTCCACTTACACCTAAAAGATGACTTTGTCTTATTGTAACTGCCCCTTACTAACCGTCAATATCTTTGAGTCTTTTGTTTTTTGCAAAAATTACAAAATGAGAGTTCGTTAAGAAAGCTCCATAAAAAAAAGGAGATTACAAGATAGAACCAGGAAACAAATATAATCTACCAATTTCCCCTGATCTGCTACTGCTTCCCTGGACAAATTTGTTGTCAATTCGTCAGTATGACTAATAATACTTGATTCATTTGATTACGTTGATCACGAACGTGAATCACTACCCCGTCAGCTATCTCAGGAAGAGAGAACTAGCAAACAACATTTCTAATAGATAACTATCAAAATTGATTTTTCTTCCATAACCTAACAAAATAGAAAAGGGTAGATGGCCTACCCTTCTGCCTTTATTGATCTTAGATGGACCATTCTGCTTCTAGTTCCTCCTTATTGGAAAAACTATTCAATTCATATCTTAACAAACTAAAGAGAGAGATATAGTCACACAATCAAAAATCCAAACCACCAGCAACCAAAGAAGACGGCTATGTTATTTTTAAAAAATTCAAAACCCCATACAAGCAAATTATCCCCATGAACCTAAAGAGTTGCTCACAGCTTTCAACCCACTGCTGACAATGATGCTTTCCAAGTTTCTGTAACTGAAGTTTTGAAAATCACAACTTATTCGACCTTTTAAGAAAAGAATTAGTGTGGTGCCTCCATTCCATGCCACCAAAAGGAAGTTGCCCTTTTCTGTTCTTTTGGAAGAGGGAAAATTTCATTGAAGGCCTCGAGGCACAGAAACTACAGCAAGAAAGATGGAATGTCCTTTGCAATGAGAAATTAGAGGAAAGTATTAACTGATCTTAATGCATGAGACCAACAAATAGAGCAAGTTGTACTTAGTTCAATTCATTTAAAACATCTTGATTTTCACATTAACCAGATGCATTGAACTAAGCAAACTTCACAAAAATGAAAGTAAGAGCACTGTTTCATTAAAGCATCGAAGAAGGCATCTAGTTAGTAAGAAAACTGCCTATTATACATCTCTGCTCTTTCTCTCTACAGCAGGAGCTTTCTCAAAGTAAAACAACCTTCCAAAAGTTATTAAAATTAAATTCATCCATTACATATATTATAATATAAACACCACCAAGTTTTCTTCTTTCTCCCAACCAACGCAAGATACCACGCAGAAAAGTTTAGTAGAATGGGAGTTTCTTTATCTATTTAAAAACAAGTTTGTCAATCTGATAATAAGAAATCCAACGGTCATTTGACACAATAAAATCAGAAGTGCACAGAAAGAAAGGGAGAGGGAGAAGAGAGGGAGAGGGAGAAGAGAGGGAGAGGGAGACAGAGGGGAGAGAGGGGGAGAGAGGGAGAGAGAGAGGAGAGAGAGGGAGAGAGAGAGGGGAGAGAGGGGAGAGAGGGGAGAGAGAGAGGGAGAGAGGGGAGAGAGAGGGGAGAGAGAGGGGGGAGAGAGGGGAGAGGAGAGGAGAGAGGAGAGAGGAGAGGGAGAGGGAGAGGAGAGGGAGAGGAGGAGAGGAGAGAGAGAGAGAGGAGGGAGAGGAGGGAGAGGGAGAGGAGAGGGAGAGGAGAGGGAGAGGGAGAGAGAGGGAGGAGAGAGAGAGAGAGGGAGAGAGAGGAGAGGAGGAGAGGGAATAGGGAGAGAAATGGGAGAGAGAGGGAGAGAGAAATAGTGAGAGAGAGAGGGAGAGAGAAAGTGAAAGGGAAAAAGAGAGAGGGAAAGAGAGGGAGGGAAAGAGAGGGAGGGAAAGAGAGGGAGGGAAAGAGAGGGAGGGAAAGAGAGGGAGGGAAAGAGAGGGAGGAAAGAGAGGGAGGGAAAGAGAGGAGGAGAGAGTGAGAAAGGAGGGAAAGAGAAGGAGACAGTGAGAGAGACAGAAAGTCAGAGAGTCAGAGAATAAGCGAGAAATAGAGAGAGAGAGAGAGAGTCAGAGACAGACAAGAGAGATAGAGGTGGGAGGGTCGAGAGAGAGGGAGAACCTACATATCAAATACACTTTAACACCAAAACCATAGCCAAAGTAAACTAGAGAACATTTAACTCTCAAAGAAAACCAATGCTTCCTAAACGTTCACAACCAACTTTTACCTCATGAAGAAATTAAAATGTCCAGCATTGCAGCTAAAAACATGCAATTAAACTCCCAGAAGCACACTTTTTCTGAGTTAATCTGATAATAGGATGCATACATAAACGTTCCCATCCACCAAGATTAACTAAATATCTAGTACAAAACATTTTCCACTATTTAATTAAAACTTAACAATAACAGTGAAGAAAAGCCCACTTTCCACAAGCAACAGACAGCCACCAACACTTGTAAAGTCCAATCACAGTTTCCAAATTCATAACTGTCACAAATTTTCCCATAATCAATCTTCTTACTAAAAATTTCCATATCAGAACTGCCACCAACCCTTGTAAAGTCCAACTACAACTCGTCAAGAACTCTCACTTTGTTGCAAAAATGTCAGCTTTTTTATTTTTTATTACTGCAGTTTACAGCCAGTAGTATTATATCCAACTTCCATACAGCAATTTGAACTCCAGCATAAACTTAAAAGATGATAAACCTTTTACAATTGTATAAAATTTAGGTTTTGCAACATGTTCGCAGGAGACCCTGTATAAACGGAGCACTTACACAAACAAATTTGAATCTCACCTGCTAAAAGCATTGTTTGACCATCTTTTAGACAGTAAGAGTAGATACCCACAGAAGGCTTACTCTTTCCGTTTAACTGTATAGCTGCCTCTTTGAAAGCTAACGACCCTTTATATTTTTATTCACAAACTTGATATTCTCATTGGTAAAAGCTATCTTAATAAAGTTCCTACCGGCTAGTGCCACACGTTGAATACCATCCCTCGGGCCTTTAGTTTTAAAATTCACATCTTCTTGAGGAAATTTTAAAATCCACAATGCAATAAAATCTGAAAGTATAATTGTTTTAAAATAGAAAGAATGCTAATGAAGTTACACATTCCATGATCAAGAAATAATCAAAACCAGCAAAGGATATTTATTCAGAAAAAGACACTAGCAGATAATCTAATATAACATATTTTAATTATTTGGGATAGAGAGTTGATTATATTACAACTGCAAAATAACTTGCAAATTTGTGGTTCTGATCAACCTGCAGATAAGGGCATTCCCCTGAAATAGTACTATAAAATGGTCTTTGAAACAGTTTACAAAGCATAAACTGCAATACATGACCATTAACCCATTTGGCGGCAAGGAAAACTGATTCTTCAATTGTTGACTCAAAGAGACTGGCCAACGATGTTGGCATCACCAGGCACGGATTAGAAGCCACATAGGAAGTGCAGTTTTCACTGTCAAACCCTGATCCTTCCAATAGGAGCCACCGAATCCAATCGTTATCAGCATACTTCATTTTTAAACTCCAGAAAGAGAACCAGTCAGCATGCAGGACTAATGCCAGAAAAGGAAGATCACTTCAACTACAACCTGTTTCCAAACTTCAGTTAACCCGTAAAAGAGTTTATTAAAAAAACATTGATGGTAGAATATAAGATAATATGTACGCTCTTCACAACAAAGTCTTTAGAACAAAACCCCAGAGAATACGAAAATTTTGAGGTGAACTTGAACTTGAAGCAGCAAAGGAAAGCCAAAGCAACAGCTTACAGCAAGAAGACTGCCTTATTGTTATGTCAGTATATCATGTCTCTGTAAATAACTCTCAAGTCATTTTACGTATTTAACCATATATGATAATATTGCCAAGAAGAGCACTATTTAAGGAGATTAGATTCTTAATCATTACAGGCAGAAAAATCAGTCTGTCAAAAGCTAACATCCCAAAACTTCCCAGCCCAGCTATTGCTAATAAAACACTGAGTACAAGTGTAAGGTTTTGCATGCTCCAGACTCAGCAGCCAACAAAATTTGTTCTTCCAGACAACAAGAGCATAGCAAGTGAAAAGCTAGATGAACCTTCACAACATTAATCACAAAGTTAATAGAAAATTCAGAAAGAATAACGGCTTCAAATGCCTTCATCCATAGTTCACCAAAGGAGGAAACAAAAGTTGAAGATTCTACAAAATGCAAAGGAAAAAATAAATAATGTGGATTTACCAACAGCAACAACAACAACAAAAGAAATTACAGTATAAGAGAAAAAACTGTATTCATAAATTGCCAAAGTTAATCTAATCGATACAGCTAGTCTAGAAAATAGATTTTCATCAATTGATCCCATATCGAAAAGTATTTGAAGAGGAAAAGCCAAAAATGTTGAAACTGATGTAGCAATTTAACAGGAATCAAGAAGACTTGTGGTCAGTATGACTCACAGTTTTTTAATTTTTTTGAAGTGAGATACAACAACTGTTTAAAGAGAGAAACACACTCACCAGTTGATAACAGCAATCACTAATGAACCACGTAAAGTGCTAGCAGAATGCAGCAGGTCCAACAGTAGACACAGAGTCTTGTTAGCTTCTATAGTTAGCTTTGATGCATCCAACATTGGATGGCGCCCTACTATACATGAGATGTTAAAATTCTGTCCTTTTCCTGTCAAAAAATTTAAACCAAAAAAAAAAAAAACTAATGAATAAAAATTACACAGTGGATGCACCTAACTGTACTTAAGGTCCTAAAATTCTACCTTTTTTCTGCGTAAAAAAGGTATCAAGAACACTGATATATATAAACAAACCCTACCATTTGAACAAACACATAACATAGTTTGAATAACCAAAGTTACCCAATCATTATAAAACATTTAGCTAAGATTTTGTAATTTTTGTAGATAATATAAGATAACCTACCATTAAGAACAACACATCAAACTCTGCGAGTAACCTACAAGCTAGAAGTAAAGAAATTGAAGTAAAAAGACTTTGAAATATAGAGTATGCTCTCTACTAAACACCGGTTCTGCAAACCGTCACACAGTACCTTCTCTCAGAGGTGCTTCAGAATCCATAGTGTCGGGTGTGAGAAGTACGGCATATATCTCCAAAAATTTAAATGCAAGTAACTTTGCACCAACAGAACCAGGCTGAAGAAAGAAACTCCATAGAGGAGCTTGAGTCAGTTAATAATGAAAATTAGAAGCAGATACTGATGAAGCTTTTACTAACATTTAGTCAAATCAAATTCATAAATTTATAATCATAAACTAATTTCATTCCATGTTTCATCAATTAAAAGTAACAGATAGGTTTGCACTAAAGAAAGAGTATATTCATTTTTTCAGTAAATGGGTTTTCCTGTGTATTCTTTTATGCATTTGATGGTAAATATAATGGGGCAAAGATTAATTGTTTAAAATACAAGATGAGATAGAACATAAATGAAAGTGTAACTTAAGCATAAAGGCACTCCCAATCTATGTAGCAAAGGGAGAAGGAGATAAGTGGTCATAGCATGAGATTCATCATAAAGCTTTCATTTCTTATTACGTGACATGGTTCTTTGCGTCAGTAATCTCCACGGGGGTTCTAGTGTAAGGACTAGGGTCAAGTCTCACCACAGGTAAAGGATGCATTGCATGTTTAATGACAAAAGTCATGTTACCCCCTCTATTTTAACCAATGAACAGTTAGAATTTTACGTCTTGCTGTAAAGTGATGGAAATGAACTACCTTTTGGGGCAAGTATGTGCCAACTAATAGGCACAGGATGTTTATGCTCAAGCTTATTGGCACATAAGCAAGTATACTGAGATCAAACAGTACAAACTCCAACAGGATCTCCCTTCCAATTTTTTAAATTATCACCTGAATGGGACAGTTCTTATAATTTTTTTAAATATATGATATCCCAACTTTCAAATAAAAAAAAAAGTATCCCATGAATCTGAACATAAATCTTTTCTAAAATAGATAATGGACTATAAAACTTGACACTTAATAATCTGCTCTAATAGCCTTCCTAAACCTTAGATTCCTGGTGCCTTTGCCTTCATTGGCATGGTAAATTTAAGACCAATATATATAGACCCCTAGCTAGTCAGAGATCAGCTAATCCTGAATTTGAATAATTGGTTAAATCTGGTGTTGCTAGCTTTTTAGTGCTGAAGGGTGAATCTATCTCTTGATGCCTGAGGGCCTTTCTCTCCTCTATTGACGTATCCAATATTTAATATCCTGAAAACCTTTACAGTTTTAAGGATGTTTGGGAGGGGGAGGCAACAGGAAGAGAACAGGAAGACAGGCCGACACGTGGGAAAACGAAGAAATTAGAGAATAGAACAGAAGGAAGCAGCAATTGAAGCAAATCAGAATTGAACACAAACACTGACTGATCAGGAAGTCCATGCAGTGAGAATACAGAATGGAGTGTTGTACCGTGAGGGAGAAGATAACAATTGTCTCAGCAGAGTTTGAGAGTCTTCAGTATTGAGGTGACTTTCTTAAAGGTGTATGAAAGGGGTTAAGGCAAATAAAAACACAAAACTTTCTGCATGGAACACTGAATAAGATATCTTTCATTCACATGTCAATGAAGGTTGCATGAATGTTCCATGTACACTTAAAAGAGCTTCTCAAAAAATGGAGAAGAGAGGACTGCAAGATATTCTAGTGGTAAATAAAAACTTCCTTTTGTGAAGCTGGGCATAGCTCAGTGCTAACACCGAGGGTTGTGTAGTGGGAGGTCTTGAGTTCGAGCCTCCCGGAGTACGAAGTATTAGGCTATTGTAGCCACAGTATTAATCCCACATGTAATGGAATCAATCTCATCAAAAAATAAAAAAAATAAAAAATATCTTCATCATTCATGTACAAAGAAGTGAGTGCAAGATTTCACTTCATACAGTATCATATAGTTCAGTTCCATTTGAATCTAACAATGCAGAAACCATGCATGATGCTTCACTCATACCAGTATGTCAATCATTCACTTGATCTGGTCGTGGGTTTACCGAGGACACTACTTTGCGCCAACTGTTGAAGGTTTTCCTACTCTTTACTGGATACCAGAATCGTCCAGTATCTCTATTCTACATATTAGAGTTACTGGCATGGAATTGAGGAAGATAGTCACTTCCAGCTTGCTTTTTTTCTTTGGATGTTTTGTTTTTTTAAGAGATTAGTTTTTTTTCTTTGAATGTTAGACTAAACACTAACACAACTCTTAACCCCTGGTCAGTCTCAAAACCAAGACCTCAAATTAGAAAAAACCCATATGAACACTGAGCCAAATGCCTAAAATTTTAGAGAGATTACACTTAGAAGCTCATCTGCCCAATCCCAGCCTATGCAAAGGTTTTATAGTCAGCTTCCTTAGCAACAAGCGCACCTTTGACAGCCAAGGCAGCCTCCTCAATACCATTGATCCTGCAGCCTCATAGAGGTGCCTCCTTTATCAGAGTTGGGCCAGCTCATTGTTGCACTTCTAAAGATTCTGAATAAAGAGGTTTACTAATTGGATTTCGACTCTTTAGCCAGGTTTCAAGTGGCTCTTTGATGATTGAGGAAGATTCTGCGCTTGTCAATGGTTGCGCAAGCAAGTCTTCCCCGTCCTTGTGGAAGCTCAGGTTCTTTTTATAGACTTCTGACCTCTCGGCTAGGAGGTGCATTGCCTGATCTAAGATGCCCAAATCAGCCAAATCCTTGGCAGGCAATTTAGATAAGAGCAGAACCTGTCTTGCCTCAAGCTGCAAAAGCTAGCCTTCTCTATTGTTCTTCAGTAGTTATGCCTCTATATCCTGTATTCTAACTGTTATTGCACTTCAAGCTCTTGCCTTTTCTTTAACACAGTTATCGCAATTCTTTTTTTTTAAAGTTAAACGTGGATGGGTCCTTAAGGGGGACCCTGGCCCTGCTGGGTATGGAGGAGCTTTCAAAAAACACGAGGGACAAATCATCCTAGCATTGGCTGGACCACTTCCAGCCACTGATTCAGTAGAGGCCGAAATAGTTGCCATGTGGCAAGGGTTAAAACTCTTTGTTGAGAAACTGCAAGGGAACTTAGAAGTTGAAAGAGATTGTATGAATGTCATTGACTGGTGTAAGGAAATCTCATCCCTGCCATGAAGATTAGAGGTTTACTTTAGAGAGAGATGGGAAATTGGAAGAAATACTTCCTGCACTTGGAGTCATATCCCAAGATCAGTAAATGCACTTGCTGATAGCTTAGCGAGGGAGGGTGTCTCCCTCACCCAAGTCGAGTTGAGAGAGCCACCTGCCTCCCCAACTACGGTGTAATTATAAATCTGAATTTTACAATGAAATTGAGATCAACCTCCTCAAAGAAAAAGAAAAAAAGGTGACTCTAGACCTCTGGTTCTTTCGCCTACAGTAGTTCATCCAAGGTATTGATATTGGAGTTTTATGTTCTCTAATGAGATTCCTGCACTGCACTTCTTCAATTAGAAGGTAAGTCAATCCCTTCAAATAATTAAATAAAAGTGCATATGTATCCCCTTTCTAGCAGCTTAATTGTTTTGTGGAAGTGATTAAAAGATTCATGACCTTTTCAACATACATGGGACATAATTCTAGAAAGTTTTCATAGTTTAGTTTACATTGGCCTGCAGGGAATTCATTTTCTTACAATGTTGGGGATCTGTATCCCACAAGTTTGCAGATTGTATTAGTTTCTTTGTTTATCTGTCTCTTTTAACTTAGACCTTCCACTTTCTTAGGGTTGTCTGTAGATTTATCTTTCTTAATAATTCGACAAAAAAAGTTAAAAGACAATAGGATGCACTGAAAGCAGACCTCCGTAGCAACTCCCCTAACAGCATCCTTGAATTTTCCCATCCACAGCCACAGTTCCTCTAGCCATTTGTCAACAGAAATTGATCTGCATAACTGTTCAAAGAAAGGTCTACTTGAGGCTTCATGGGATAAGATATGCAAATTAAGCATTGCATTAGTACCCACAAGTAAGACATTAATTCAAAATGGGACTATTCCCAGTAACACGTGAAATATAAGAACCATCCAAATAGATATCAAAATTCGTGAAAGAGAGAGGCATAGGAACAAACCAGCTTTGTCATTTAGAATTACTCCAAAGCCAATCAAAAAAAAAAGAATTACAGGAAAAAACACATTCAAAAAACCCAAAAATCCATATATACACAGATTAAAAAGCAAACAGCAGAAGAGAATAAAGTGAATCTTTTCCATTGAAACAACCTGCTGTGCCAACTCATCCAGAATAGTATAAAAGCAATTTGTTCCACTGGCAATAGCTTGTTTAACAACTTCAGGAACATCATCTTTCAGTAGCTGTAACAATACAGGCATGAATATAAGTGAATGCTCCAAGCTCCTCAAAGTAAGCTCTTCCATTAACCTGCCAACAAGAGCTCATGAGCATGAGGTTTAGTTACTCTAAGAAGTCGCATAGGCATTACTTAAAATATTAGATTGATCTGAATGAGTATAAACTGAGATAAAAAGATGAGGAATTCAATAGCTCGTGTTTCTGAAAAATATGTGGTTGCAGCATTACTAATAAGAAGGCAAACGAAAATTCACACAAAAAAAAAAGCTAATGGCATTTAATGCACAAACTACTATAGCCAGCTAAGATACTATTACAGTAACATAGTAAGTGATATTGCATCAAATCATATTTTGTTGATCACATAGAAAATGAACATCAAAGGCAATGTTTCTATATTGTTGTTACTAAACCCAATATTAACTAGTCTCATCATAAGCAGTGTACAAGAGCCTTGTGCTTAACAAAAAAATCATGCATCATTTCTGTGACTTCAAAAGTATCCCAAACGTGCTTGATGGCAGGTATCAGCAAGAGTGGAATTATCATAAACATCATGAACCGTCTACCTGATCCAATGTACAAATTCTGAAGATATGAATATTGGTAAAAGAGGTGTACAATCAATAGCTTGGGAAGTCAAAATGAGATTTACTGGAACTCCAGATAATCACAAGTAAATCACGTGAAGAAAGGATAACCCCACGAATCTTCAAAAAAGTAATAGGGAAAGGATATAGCAAGACACAAAGTCTCGTGTTTTCTCTGCATACTAGACTATTTAGACATTGGCAGAATCTATCCTGTCTATAAAAACAAATACAACTCTACTTCTAAGAAAATAAATGACCCAATTCACCTATTCTCAAAAAAAACCCCGGATGTGCAAAGATAAACAAAAAAAAACTCAGCTCCTAAAATTTGTGGTTGTGTGAAAAAGGTCAATAACTCTATGTACCAAAAAGAAAGAGAGCCTCCTGAACAAGTGGGAATTTCTGTGTCACTGACCCTAGCCTCAACCCGGGTGGGCGGTCCTTCACTGAGACTTATGTTTAGGAAACGAATAGTGGAGAAATATACAAATTTAATAAGTTACTTAGCTCAAATCATCCAAAGAACTACAGCATTTTAATTCAATGGGTTGCATTGCACATGAAATGACTTCCTTTCTTACGTTTTTCCTCTATTTCTAACTTGAGCTATGAACAATAGTTAATCAGAGGAAATTTTGAGCAAGAATAGAGATAAAGAGCACAAAAATGAGTGAATAATACAACTAATTGCAAAAGCAAAGACGCCTGTACTCACTCGACCAGACATTTTCTAACCAAGCTCTCCGATGAAAGCTGCAGGTCGACAACATAGGGAAACAGCTCCGACGCAATTGATGGTTCTACTGAGTTGAGAATCTCTTTGGCCTGTTTTAGAGATGAAATTTTCACCGCCAAATCACCGTGGTTTTTAGCAGCAGCAAGAAGCGAAAGTGCTTGCTCTCTATAAGCTCCGGACATGGCCGTCCCCTGCAAAATTAAAGAGCAGGTTTAGGGTCTTCAAAGATTTTCTTTTTCCCCGCCCTCTGCAATGCCTACCTTAAGAAATAGGAACCACTAAACGGGTAATACACGGGTAATTACAGAAAAATATGAAAATTATCAAAAAATAAAAATAAGGAAAATTAAGAGAAGCAGTAGGACTTATGGAATTCGTTTGCCTCTGATAAATGAAATTTGTTTGCTTCAAATTTTTAAAGGGCTTAGAGAGGATATTAGGCAAATCGCAGAGAAAGACAAAAAGATTAGGGCATTAGGTCATTAGGGCATTAGGGCATTAGGGCATTAGGGCATTAGGGCATTAGGGCAAATCGCATAGAAAGAGAAAAATAGATTAGAGCATTAGGGCATTAGGGCAATAGGGCATTAGGGCATTAGGGCATTAGGGCAAAGCGCATAGAAAGAGAAAAATAGATTCGGGCATTAGGGAAAATAGCAGAGAAAGAGAAAAATAGTTTAGGGCATTAGGGAAAATCGAAGAGAAAGAGAAAAAGAGAGTACGGCATCAGGGAAAATCGCAGAAAAAGAGAGATGGATTCCGGCATTAGGGCATTAGGGCATTAGGACAAATAGCAGAGAAAAATAGATTTTCCTAAGAGGGAGGAGAAGATAAAACCAAAGTAAGAAAAAATCGCAGCACCGAAAATAGAAAAAGAGAAATAGAACCGAATAGAGAAGAATAGAACCCAAAAGAGAGAAAGATAACGAGAAAAAATGAGATTAGCAGAGGAAAAGAGAATCAAATGCCTCGCGCCAGGAGCTTCGTCGTATGCCTTGGGAGAGAGGGGGACTGTTACTGTTCGTAGACTCGTCGATGTCGTCCTCCACGATGTCGATGAGTAAATCTAGGTTAGATTTTGCCATTTAGAGTTTAAGGGTAGTGTCCGAAGGATATAGCCTAATACGGTTATCACTTTCACTTATCAGTTATGCTTATTCCTAGCCTTAAGGTGTAGAGATTAACTGATTAGGGAGGGAGGGAAAAGCAAAATTAGAAATTTACAATAATAACTAATTAGAAACGGAACTAAGGAAAGATCTAAATTCCAATAGGGAGGAAGGAAAAAATAAAATTAGAATATTAACTAATTAGAGAAATAATTAACCAGTAATGGTATTACTTATATCCTATTAGTAATTTAGGGTTAATAAGTTCTGCATAAATTATAATGTTATGGTGTAATGCTAAAATTTTTGAATTATGTAAACCAATTGAAATAGCAAGAAAATCATCTCATTCCCCTAGGGCCAAGTTTCAATGCGTACATAGTTATTAATTAATAAGATATTGACATATTTATAAAATATCACATTTGACATTGATTGTTGACGTTTATTTATTATACACCCCTCCTCTTTCGTATAGCATTACTCAAAAATTTAATATTTGTATAAAATATTTGTTAATCTTAGATTAAGAGGTACTAGCCTATTATGATATAAGATCTACGAGACCATGAGTCAATATAGATTGACTTTAATAATTACAAAAAAATATAAAAGTATTTAAAATTCTCTCCAAACTTTTCAACTCTAGTAAAGTTATAGATATGAAAATTTTAAAAAGTTATGGTTAAGCTAAGTATATAGATATATTTATTATATTACTCTTACTTAAACTGTAATCGGGTAAAACGGGTTCGGAAAAATCATTTCCGTTTTCATTCCATTTATTAAATAGTAGAACCGTAAATAGTAATCAAAAAATAATATTTTATTTCCATTTTATTATGTTTAATAATTGGTCATATAGTTAAATGAGTAATCGGATACCGTCCACATCCATAGGAACCATGAAAGATATTCTTTTTTTCCAACCTATTTATGATATGCAAACATATGATTGTCAATCGTTATTAACATATCTGTTATTTTTCATCTTGTCATAAACATTTTTGTTGCTAAAATAAATAAGGTAACATCTGGAATAGACTTGAGGTCATAAGAATTACTCATAAAATTAAAGATGCAAGGAACTCTTACAATTTGATTCGTTAGGGTGAACTCACGACTGTAATTATGTGCAAGTTGGCCCAAAGCAAAGCACCCAATTATCAAAAATATAGTTTTGGTAAGTTCTATTTTAAAATGTTCAGCTTATAAATTAAGAAAATGAATTATATTTTGATGGAAATTTTACCAAATAATATTTTCTAACATTTTTTGGAGTTATATTGGAGTTAAGTTACTCTTAAACATGAACCATCACATATATTAATAATAATATATGTTTGTAAACAAATATGTTTGTTGACGAAACACAACATTCCATTGATCTCTATAAATATGCTTACCTTCCTTTTTTGTAAATATATAAAATACATGAAATTTCTATATCATCCTTCTTATAATGCTCACATGGTATCAGAGCAAGAGCAAGCAGTTAGAAGCTTGAACTATTCTTTTTCTACTCCTCCGGCCAGTCACAGTCAAAATGTGCTTGCATGCTCTTTCGGTCCAATCCATATCCACTGTGATCACTCCAGTACTAGGCCGACATGGGACATATTGGTGGTTGTTATTCCTTGTGGTTGTTGTGTCGCCTACCCAATAACCCCCCATTCAACTACTTCATCATAATCTCTTGCGCTTGTCGAAATGTATTTGCATTGTTTGTTGCAGGAGAATGCAACTAAATATCCTCCACTCATTCCAAATTAAAGATCTTACTAACTACTTTCATAATATTTTTTTTCAATACTGAGCTCTCTAGAAGTTGACTAGACTGATGTAAACATCTCTCTCCCCCATAATTTCTCCACGAGGTTTTATCGAAAGATCCTACTCGGACAATATATCAAAATCCTCTTCCAACTGGTTTCTATCAAGACCCTCCTCACTAGGCTTTCTACAACGATCTTCTTCTCGGCACCCTACGTAGATTGTCCTCCGATAGGACTCTACACAAATTCTCTTACGAGGTCCCACCGACAACGACTAACGTGAAGTCTCCTTCGAGAGACAGAAACTCAGGTAGTTCTCCTATGATAAACTTAGATGATCCTACAACCACTAGCAACTTCAATGAACCCTTCTCAAGTGACAAAGAGAGTTCCAACAATTTTATTGAATCATCAAATATCTATATGCTTTGGTGGAGAAATACCTGAACCCCCTCATATCCATGATTTATGGAGCAAAAGATCTTAGTACAACAACAACGAACATTAATTGTAATACTTGCAATTATGTTTGCTCTACACTTAAGAGATAAAATGATGCATGAAAGGGTTTCATTAATTTCTGTTAAGTGTGGGTTTTCATTCCATTGGTTATAGTCCATAAATCAATATGAGTTTAGACATGGCAGCAAATAGAAACAAAAGCAAAGAGAAAAAACCAAAGGATGAAAGATTCCTCTCTTTATGGTTTCGATAAGATAGGAAAATTAATGCTCATAACGGGGTTGGACCTGAGATTTTATGTCCAACACATCACACATTTAGTTGAACATCAAAGTGGACCTTTGTTGTTAGCCTCATCTTGTTCATTTTATTTCAGTCATGGGAAAATGAGTAAACAAGAATGAGAAGATAGTTGCCTCCGCATACCGGAATTTTAATTATACAAAGAAAAATGATATCAGTGTTTCCTCATTTGACGTGGCTGCATAGTTGGCGGTCTAGGTAAGAGAAAATCTAGGGTTTAGGATTTACCCATAGAATAGGTAGATAATATTTTATTAGAAAGATAAATTTTGCAGATTTTATCTCCAAGTTTATCTCTTACCTGGACTGCAACGTGGACACATGTAGGATGTAAGGTCTTGGAAGTAAAAAACCATAGTACTTATATCAACGCTCTTATGCAAATTATCAAATTTGAACACGCTGAATGAAGAATGCACATTGTGCCAAGAACAAGTTATGTTTCATCGACATAAAAATAGTATTGACCCCATTAACCCTAGCTTCAACTCTAGTTCGGGCGGTCCCTTATTGAGACCCGTGTCTAGGAAACAAAAAGTGGAGATATATACAAATTTAATGAGTTACTTGCAAATCATTCAAATAACTACAACATTTTAATTCAAAGGGTTGCATTACACATGAAATAACTTCCTTTCTTATGTTTTTACTCTTTTTCCAACTTGAGCTATGAACAAGAGTTTACTAGAGGAAATTTTGAGCGAGAATAGAGATGTAGAGCACAAAAATGAGTGAATACAACTAATTGCAAAAGCAAAGAAGCCGGTACTCACTCGACCAGACATTTTTAAGCAAGGTCTCCGAAGAACACTATAGGTCGACAACATAGGGAAACAACTCCGATGCAAGATACGGTTCTACTGAGTTGAGAAACTCTTTGGGCAATTTCAGGGATGAAATTTTTACCGCCATATCATCATGGTTTTTAGCAACAACAAGAAGCGAAAGAGCTTCCTCTCTATAAACTCTGGACAAGGTCATCCCCTGCAAAAATTTCTTCTCTTGATAAGATATAAATCTATTGGCGGGGAGGTTAAAAATGTTGTTTTGAAATACTTGGGAGAGAATTTGTTTGGTTTGTGACATGGACGTGCAATCTCTTGCCAGCAAGTAGAGTTTTTCAATGATAAGCTTGCCGACATCGATTGGTGGCTGGTACAGTATGGCCAATTAATTTGCAGCAGGGTGAACCTAAGGTCAAGGAGGTCAAGCAGACCGTGTTCAAGAGAAACCCAACTAGAGTGAGAAGAGTACCTGGGTGGACAAAAGACTTCTTAATGACAGAGGAGAACAACATATAAGTTGTTGGGCATTGGACATCAGGGGTATTTTTGGTATTTTATTTCTTATAAACCTTTTTTCATTTTGCATACGGAGAATATATAGGCTAATCTATTGTATCGAGAATCAAGGAATTACATAACGGTGTTTCCCCCTTTTTCGTTCTCTCTATGTTCCTCTCTATTTTTCTTCCGCCTTTCTCACTGATTCTTCACAGGAAGTCACCACACGTTCGAAGAGTGTTAATCTATATGTGATTATCTTGCATCAATTGGTGCTTTCATTGAGATATGGTTGATTCATATATTTTCACTGTTGTGAAACCGTTACAAGTCCAACTCGAAAGTCATTCTGTGTTTCCAGCAGTATAGGGCTTTGGTTGATTCTTGTTTTGATGACCTTCGTTCCCAATTTCATGGCTCGCCACAAGTTTCTCCAGGGCAATCAAGTCGATCTCTTGACATCGCCTAGAGCAATTTCGAGTTGCCCCCACTCCTTCGCTCAATGAAAATGGAGGTACCTAGATTCGATGGATCAGACCCCCATGGTTGGACATTCCGAATTGAAGAATTTTTTTATTTTCATAACACCCCAGAGGCTTGACGACTTTGGAGGGAAGAGTTGCTGCCAATGGATGAGAGGTAATAATCTAATTACTACTTGGAAAACTTTTCTCCACACTGTCCGACACAGATTTGAGCCCTCCTATTAGAAGACCATGAAGGGAATATGTTAATGCTTAATCAAACGACATCAGTGGCTGATTTTCATTATGCTTTCGAAGATTTGATGAACAAAGTAACATGTATTTCCAAACCCCATTTAATCAGTTTTTTTAATCATCGAGCTAAACCAGCACTTCGTTGGGAGCTTCTATTCACTCGATCGTCGACATTGACGGAGGCATTTGCCCTTGCTCGAGCTTGTGAGGCTCGAACAGAAGAAATTCGCACCCCAGTAAAACAGTGGAATCGTGGAACCCAACAATATACTTCTGATTCGGGATCAATTGTTAAAATATCGGGAATTATAAAAGCCAGCCCGACACGCCCCATCTTTACAAATTTTCTCCAAACACATGGTTCCAACATGTGTCACAACCAACTCTTTTGTCCAATCCACCAAGCCTCCCTGTTCGGCGCCTTACTCCAGCTGAGATACGTGAGAAGAGAGAGTGTGGCCTCTGCTACAATTGTGATCAGAAGTATTCAGCGATTCACCGCTGTCATGGCATCTTCTCCTCTTCGATTGTGAGGATACTAACGAGCAAATGGAACAACAACCGGAGGTGGATGACACCGAGGTTGTAGAGGGTGATCTTTCCACTTTGAACGCATTGGCTGGTCAAGGTAGTCCCCATTTCTTTCGGTTGACGGGAGATATTCACGAAATCAAGTTTCATGTCCTCATAGATTGTGGCAACACGTGCAATTTTATCAAGCACAATTTTGTCAAGACAGTACCCGTGCAACCTACCAGTTCCTCTCTGGTATAATTTGGTAATGGCGATTTTCTTACTTGTTCATTTTCATGCCCACAAGTTTCTTTGAGGTTATTCTTTTTCTCATTGACCTTTTTGTCTTGGTAATCAAGGGACCAGACGTGGTATTAGGTATTCAATGGCTTCAACAACTCGATTTTGTATCTCTTGACTATTCAGCTGCAACATTGGAATTCTCCATCGATGGAATAACAGTCAAGCTAAAACGAGAGCAAACAACATCCCTAGATATCATATCTTGTCATCATTTGCAAGTGTTGATACATGATCATTGCATTGAGGGGTTTTCCTCCTACAACCACAACAAGCTATTCCTGAGCAAGACCCCACCGTTATGGTTGCTGAAATAGAAATTCCAACCACTTTGCCCCTTGCCATTACCAGCCTATTAGATGAGTTCTCGGATCTATTCACCATGCCAAACATGTTGCTACCCCATCGAGAAGTAGATCATAAAATTCATCTCCTACCCAACTCTCATCCTGTCAATGTACATCCTTATCGGTACCCCCCACTTCCAGAAGGCTGAGATGGAAAAATTAGTTCGAGAAATGCTTGATCAATGACTTATTTGTCCAAGCCAAAGTCCTTTCTCTTTGCTGGTCCTGCTAGTTAAGAAGGATGAAACTTTTTGGTTTTGTATGGACTACCATGCACTTAATGCAATGACAATTAAAGACAAGTTTCCCGTTCACTCCATCGATAAGCTACTTGATAGATTAGGCCGCGCTATAAGTTTCAACAAGTTAGACCTAAGATCAGGATATCATCAAATTCGAGTTCACGCGCACGACATATACAAAACGAAGGCCATTATGTATTCGTGGTGATATCTTTCGGTCTAACAAATGCTCCATCCACATTTCAAGAAACCATAAACCAGATTTTTATGAGCTGTCTTTGTAAGTTTGTGATAATTTTTTTTAGATATATTAATTTACAGCAACTTTGAAACCGAGTAAGTGGAACATTTACGATAGGTTTTGCACTGTCTCGCCACTCAAAGGTTCTTTTTGAAACTCGCCAAGTGTCTTTTCTCACAATCTTCTATAGAATACTTGGGACACATAGTGGCAGCAGGTGGTGTTCAATCAGATCCAAATAAAATTGAAGCAATGGTGCAATGGCCTACACCGCGTGCTCTTCGCCAACTACAAAGTTTCCTGGGGATCACAGGATATTACCGTCAATTCATTCATGGCTATGCAACATTAGTTGCTCCTCTCACTGATCTATTATGCAAGGATGTTTTTGAGTGGATCACTGCAGCAACAAAGGCATTTGAAACTTTGAAGAAAGCTATAACAGAGGCTCCAATATTACATTTGCTTGACTTCAACATTGAATTCATCGTGGAAATGGATGCCTCCAATGTGGGTATCAGAGCTGTTTTGATGCAAATGAGTCATCCATCGGCTAAGAGTGGCTTCAACTTATATTAAAGAACTATGTACCATAACAAAGACAGTTCACAAATGGTGACAATACCTCCTTGGGAGTTTCTTTGTGATTCGGACATATCATTAAAGTATAAAAGAGTTGTTGTAACAAGTCATTCAGACACCGGATCAGCAAATTTTCTTACGAAAGCTTCTTGGCTTCCATTTTCTGATTGATTATAAACCTAGCTCTTCAAACTTAGTTGTTAACGCTTTATCTCGCCTTCCGGAAGATACTCTACTAAAGACCTCAGCAAGCATGAAGATGGCTGCAACAACAATTTCTCAACCCATCTTTGAAATTTTAGAGTCCTTGAAGGGCGAGAATATTTCTTTTTCAGATATGTAGCACCTGCACAAGCAGTTCAGGGAAGGCTTTTTACCATCCTCTTATACTTTATGTGATGGCTTACTAATCTTTTGTGATTGATTGTATGTGAGTCCTCAGCCCTCCTTACGCCTCTCTTTGATGCAGGAATTTCATGCCACACCTTTAGCAGGACACCCTGGGGTGAAACGCACAATGGCATGCCTAGGGGATGTTTTTTTAGCCAAACATGCATAAGGACGTCAAACAGTTCGTGGCTTCGTGGCTGACATGCCAGCAAACAAAGCATCTGACCCAAGCCTCCGCAGGGCTTCTACAACCCCTATCGATCCCAAATCAGGTATGGGAGGACGTCACAATGGATTTCATTATTGGTCTACCATTTTCACGTGGGTTTATAGTCATTTTGGTAGTTGCTGATCGGCTTTCTAAGCAGCACATTTCGGAGGCCTACCAACTCAATTTATAGCCACCAAAACAGCTGAATTATTTGTTGATATAGTGGTAAAGTTGCATATTTTCCCTCGCACCATCGTTTTAGATCGAGATTCAATTTTTTTGAGTAATTTTTGGAAGAAGCTTTTTGAACTTAGCGGCACAACTCTCCGTCACAACTCAGCCTACCACCTGCAAATCGATGGCCAAACTGAAGTGGTAACAGAAGTCTTGAGTAGTTTCTAAGAGTAGTATCTGAAGCCAAGCTCATGGGCTCTTTATGAGACAATACAAACTACCACAGTGTATTGAAGATGACACCATATCAACCATTGTATGGCCGCCCACCACTATTAATTCCAGCTTATACAAAAGGATCTACTTCAATCCAAGTTGTGGATGAGACTCTTAATGAGCAAGACGAGCTACTCCGAGTCCTCAAGAAAGTTTACAGCTTGCTCAGAATCGTATGCAACGACAAGCTAATTTCCATAGGAGAGAATTGCAATTCAATGTTGGTGACACGGTATTGGTGAATTTGCAGCCATATCGACAAGTTTTAGTTACCCGCCGTCCTTTCCAAAAACTATTGAAGCGACACTACGGTCCTTACAATATCCTTGAGAGAGTAGGTCCAGTTGCTTATAAATTGGAGCTGCCTGAAGAATCCCGTATTCATTCGGTGTTTCATATTTCCGCCTTTAAACCATTTGTGGGTGACAACATCCCACCTTACAACCCCACCCAAACAGTGGCACAAAAACTAATCCCTTGTTGTTCCTGTAGCAATCTGTTTTTGCAGATGGGTGCTTCGTAGAAACCGTCTCATTCATCAAGTTTTGGAGCAATGGGATGACTGCCTACTAGAGGACTCAACCTTGGGATCATTCGATGACTTTGCTGCTGCTTATTCTCAATTTCACCTTGAGGACAAGGTGGTTTTTCAAGGCAAGGAGAGTGATACAGTATGACTGATTAATTTGCAGCAAGATGAACCTAAGGTCAAGGAGGTCAAGCAGCCCGTCTTCAAGAGAAATGAGAAGAGTACCTGCATGGACAAAAGACTTCTTCATGACATGGGAAAACAACATATAAGTTGTTGGGTGTTGGACAAAAGGGGTATTTATGGTATTTTTATATTTCTTGTAAACCTTTTTTTCATTTTGTATAAGGAGAATATATAGGCTAATCTGTTGTATCGGGAATCAAGGAATTACAGAACGGTGTTCCCCCTTTTTCGTTCTCTCCGTGTTCTTCCCTATTTCTCTTCCGTTTTTTCTCTCCGATTCTTCACAGGGAGCAGACACTCGCTCGAAGAGTGTTAATCTATTTGTGATTAAATCACATCAATGGCGAAGCTCCTCTTGAGATTTAATCTACTTCAGTGTATCATGATGTGTTGAGGACGCAACACAGTGAAGTATTGTTCTACAACTTCTTATCGAACAACTTGTCGAGATTCTAAGGAGGTTGAGTGAAGAAGAAGACTCAATTCTCTTAAATTTAGAAAATTAAAGCTGAATTATATCTTTTCGAGAGAAGAAGACTCAATTCTCTTAAATTTTGGAGAAAATTGTACCCAAATTATACTTATCTAGGATTTATTATAAGATCATTTAATTTCTCTCTTAATATTCATTACTCTATGCACCAAGCCCATCCTAATTAGTTTTAGCTACAATAAAGTTTTTACGAGTAAGTTTATATTTAGTAAATTTCTATGGAATATAATTTTTGTAAATTAGTTATATATTTTGAGAAATGAGTATCATAGAGTATCATATTTATTAGGAAAATGCTAGTTGTACCTATGCACAATACCTATCTAACGTACATAACGTAACCAGCCAATCCAGAACAGAGTTGCCTAGGGTTTATTCTTTAGAATTTGGGATTTTATAAAAAATATTTTTTTATTTTTTTAAAGTTTCCTATTGGCTGGTTACGTGAAGTACATTGGATAGGCACTGCGGCCTAGGTGCAGCTAGCACTTCTATGTTTTTTATAATAAAATAAAAATAATAAACTATTTTAAAGAAAGCTTGAAAAGAACCCTTTTATACATCAAGACTCAAGAGTCTTGAATAACCCATAGTAAAGTGACTACAGGCTCAACAACTTATAAAAGGAATTGAGTCTAAAGAGTCTAGAAAATTGCCACTTAAAGGAAGTTGACTGCATAATTATGATTAACACATGTCTGAACATGTTTTAATTGTTTAGATCAGTGGGTCAGCCTGTAATTTTGGTTGATTTTGTTGAGATTATCTATAGTCGAATGGAGTGCATATGAAATATCTCTTTGCTCAAGTAGAAAAATTAGCCTTAATTACATGGAAAGTAACTTGGTGAGTCCTTTCTATTGACTTGTTTTAATTTAAACATTTATTACTCTAAGATTGAGAGACTTATTAAGCTTTTCGGCCATACCATTAAGAACCAAATATACTTACTTGATTTTCAGTAGATTTCAAATAAAACTCAATAAGGTTAATGGGTTCATCAACAAAACACATTAAGAACCAATTAATGGTGTTTGACGATCAGATAAAATGGACTCTATTGTGAAGGGCGCATGGAAATGATAGAAGTTCTGAACCATTAATCTTCATATTTTATACACTTAAATTAATTGTAATACTAAATATATTAATCATTAAATTATAACAAAATAACATATTGATGAAATAAGATTTTCTTGGCTTGCAATTTTGAGTTTTAATCTATTTTATTTTGTGTGTGGGACAATTCAATTTAGTTTTTGTCTTTGATGTATCCATATAAAGCTTCACACCCAATGAGATATGGGAACGAAGTCCGAACATCGGATGAAATTGCATCTACACTTTCACATAATTGGCATAGAATATATGGACCAGAAATTAATAAAATAAAATAAAAAATTAATTTTCAACTACTATTTAGCCATTTGCCATTTTAGTCGTTTAATAAACAAAACTAAAATGAAATTCATTGTTTTGAACCCTTTTTACACGATTACGATTTCATTATGAGTAAAATATATAGTTCTTTCGGCTATAATAATCCTACTGCCCCGTAACATTCATGTCTCTTTTTCTTCCCTATACATCCCCACTTTCAACATCTTTTATTGATTTATTTTTGTTAGAGTTTAATCCCGCATAAATAAACGAGTAGAAAAGATCCAGACTTGTTAGTTGAAAAGGTTTTTAACTTCGGCTAGTCTGTTTGGGTTTGACCTCGCCCAACTTCACAATTGTTATTATATTTTTCTTAACTTTTTTTGATTTTTAATTTTTACCATTTTTATTATTCTTGTTTATTTTTAGTTTACTACGAGATTAATTGTCAAAAAATTGGGTAATAATTGGAAAGGAACCATTCAAAAATTAATTGGAAAAAAAGAAAAGGAACATGTTGCTGTAATTGGAAATGGTAAATTGAGTAACCTATTTTTGCTCCTTTATATACCTTTTACACCCCTACTAGAATATAAACATAATCTCTATTCGATCATAGAAAATAAAAAAAGAAAAAATTTGTTTCACTTTATTATACCTACAATGCACATTCAACCCAAACAATATAAACTTGGTCATGGCCCTCGAATAACTCGTTGTTATACCACCACTTGTTTGATCCTTAGGCCAAAGCTACTTAAGAGGCCTATATCTCAATTTTATTGTTTGGTCAATTTAAATAATACTTTCATATAAAATATGCTGCTGACTATTTCTTGGAATTCTTTTTCATCTAAATAATTATCAAGACTCTATCTATCCACCTCCTTTATACAAGCTATATTGGATGGAAACCTTGAATGAGATTCATTCTAATAGAGAGAGACCTTTTTATCCAATTCTCCACTTATGTTCATTTTTCTCTAAACTTTCTTAAAAGCATAGGTAAAAATTTACCGATGGTTCCACAATTTGAAACAGTTGATATAGCCTATTTACTAATGGTTTCTAAAACCATTGATAAATTTTTTATCTAGTGAAAAAATCTACCAACAATTTTATAACTTTCAAAGAACAATTTAAGTAATTTTTTTTGTGTTTTGTTGTTAAGTGTACCAATGATTTAAACTTAGATAATAAGGTAATTCATTTTTACTAATGATTTATAACCCATTAATTTAATTTTTTATGTTTTTTATCTACGCACAGTATCCATCCAATGTACCAGCCAATCTGAAACACAACTGCCTAAGGTTTATCCTTTAAGATTTAGGATTTCATAAAATAAAAAATAATTTTTCATCTTTTTAGTATTTCAGATTGGCTGGTTCGTTGGAAGGGTACTGCTACGTAGGTACAGCTAGCATTACTTGAAGAGAAATAGTTCTTTCAAATTGATCAAAAGTAAATTATATGTATAAAGAGTGTTGCTAGTTACACTTAGGCTGCAATACCTATCCAACGTACCTGACGTAACTAGCAAATAGGAAAAATTTTAAAAATAATAAAATATTTTTATTTTATAAATTCCTAAATTTCTAAAGGATAAACCCTTGGAAACCGTGTTTCGAATTGGCTGGTTACATCATGTACGTCAAATAGGTACTGTGCATAGGTACAACTAGCATTGTCCATGTATAAAAGGTCATACATAAAATAAAAATATATATAGACAATCCCAAATTTTTTTTTACATAGAGACCCCACACAATGAAACCTATGTTATATGCTTTGAAACACCCTCGTGCCAACCAGCCCGATCTCTAGGATGAAGTCCCACTGCTAGGTTAATCATCTGGTTTTGCCAAGTAAGAAAATTTAACAAAAATGAGGAAAAAGATAAGATAATTAAATACTTATTTATAAGAATTCAATTGATAAAACTGCTTAATCAATGAATGCATGTGAGAAGTCTCTAGAGATCACTATGGTCTATGATCTTAGAAGTGGTAATAGACTCGTTGCGCTGTCAATTTCTAGCTCCATTTCTTACGTTAACTATTCTAAGCATTGGTTAGTGGGTACTAAATTTTGTCTACTATATAATATTCAATGGAGCCTTATACCAAAGATCAAGTGCATGTGAACACCTCGAATTCTTTGAACTATTAATCTGGATACATGTGGAGAGCTTAATTGGAAGTGAGAAGACGTGAGAGAAAATTGAGGAAGAAATCATGAAACTGTAGACAATAGAGGTGGTTGAAAAAAATAGGGCTTGAATGTATGGAAAAAAAGAGGGAGTTGAGGTGTGAAAATGGAGTTCATTCAAATCACGTACACCTTAGTATACATCTACTAAATGTCCGATATAAAGCCACACTTCATTAAAAATCTACTAAATGTACGATATAAAGCCACACTTCATTAAACTCTACTAATGGATGACTATATGGGCAACGAAAATTCTATCTATTGCTAGAACAACTTAAATATATGTCCTATTATACAGATCTTTAAAGTGATGGAAAACAAAATTTGAAACTACCAAACGTCCAAACCAAACCAGAATTATGCCAATTATTCTTTGCATTTGCTTGGCATGCATCATTTTCAAGTTTAAATCTCTCTCTCTCCAATGACTGCTACTGTGATCTATTAGCTTTTTAAAACTTAGAATATGAGAGGTGGCTAGGTAGACTTAACGAGCAATATTTCAGCCTCAAGTACCACACTAATCAATATTAGGGTTTTAATTTGATGAAAATGCTCGAGCCTTGCACTTCAATGTCATTCTCTGCCAGTATTGATGGAGAAATAGATAGATAATTATCTAGCTATCATATCCTAACTATGTATTGTTTAATCTATAGTGTCATTTTTATCCATATCTAGAAAATGTTTTTCTTGAACCGTTGGTTGACCGAGTCTTGCCCTGGTTAATTAAATTCATTTAATTTGGGAGGTTAATTAAATTCATTTAATTTGGGAGGTTAATTCTACATGTAACATTCAAGGGAACTCTCAAATAAACAAGACGTTTTTTTTCTCGAGAAATTCATGTGTACATGAAAAGGAACCCCTTTTATTCAACATTTTTAATTTCTTGCTCAGAATTCAATAAGCTTTTCTAACCTTTAAACTGAAGAAAATATTCATAAAAAGGGAATCGCCTATATACTGTAATAATGGCTTTAATTAGCTAATGCTCTTGAGATAAGAAAATGGTCCATGTAATTTTTCTCATGCATTTTGATTTAGTAAATATTAGAAACCGTACAAAAAATGTGGGTCAAAACTCAAATTAATCAAATTACATGATTTTGTTTTTCAGTGGGACTTGGGAAATACCTTCAAAAGCTAGAATTAATTCGGTCTGATCTAACCCCATGGCTTTACTCAGACCTAAAATCTAAGATATATAACTTGGCCAAGTCCAATGGCGAATAATTAAGCAAGAAATTTCTCTAGGTGGCCAGAAAAGAAAAGGATTTTTTTTCATTTTTTTTTCTTCTAGGGGGACCTTATTGGACTTAGGAAAAATATTATTTTATTAAGGATGACTTATACGTTATTGAAGTGATTCGTATCACACATTAGCTCTATATATAATTATTCATCGCGATTTTTTGTTCACCTACCAATAGTTAAGATCCCGGGGGGCCAACAATCTAATTATTTATGTGGTTTGTGGTAGCTAGCTATCAATTCTATGCACCTGTCTGTCTTCTTTAATTTGGGTCCCTATCGAGTATCGAGACTTAAATATTGCACATGTTTTGCTTTTTTGCTCTCCTAACATCGATCACATGGAATGCTTCTGCTGCTGCTTCTGCTTCAATTCCTGTTCACGCCGGCTGGCAGCGTGAAGCGCATGCAAGCAGGAAAAAGGAGAAATTAACAGTACCAGAAGAAACTCAAAGACCTGATATATCATCCATGATATATATATATATATATATATATATATATATAACATACATACAACTGATCATCATCTATGATCAGGTCATAAATGGAAGTTAAATTCTTTTTACTTTCGTGTATGCTCATCCCATATAGGTATATACATGCATATAGAACTGTCATGTGATCACCGGTCTCCATTCTTTTCAGAAGATATTCAAACGGTGAAGACTGCTACATGTCACCGTTGACGGCAATGGATAATAATTTAGAGTATAATTCATGAGTAGCTGACATCTTCAGAACCGTTCCTTTTCTGGGGTCGACCCAGATCATAAATGCATGTATGCATGTTCATTCAATGGATGCTGACTCTGTTCAAGTACTTTCATGCCAGAGCTCAAGTAGTCATGCTTGGTATAAATCAATTGAAGAGAGACGAATATGGGGAGGGGGGGCCTTTCAATTAGTTTTCGTTTTTGTTTCTGCCTTGACATATATATGAGTACTTGATCGACAGCAGTGTTAGGGGGCCTGCAGTGGGTGTGCATGGTTACTGTTGCCTGGGTGCCGGTGCGTTTTATATATAGGCCAGCATCGAAATTCTCTGAGATGTTGTAATAATAATATTGTACGTTGTAGGCCAGCAGAGGGCCTCAAAGTCACAAGTCCACCTACACAGCCGCGTCGTGATAAATGGACATTTAAGCGGAGGCAGTAAACCGTTGGAGGCATTTAATGAGATAGCTCACTGCTATTCTATAAAGAGCAAGCGGGATTGCTTCCTGCTCCATGCACCTCATACACACACATACTCAACGCTCTCACTCTCATCTGAGAGACACCCCAATCAACATGAAAACCGGGGTCAGGAGGGTGCTCCTTTTATCCGTACTCTGTTTTAATGTCCTCGTAGTGAGTGTTGTTGCCAAGGACGTCGCTGAAAAAGATGGCGTCGATGAAGAGAAGAACTTCATTGGGGTTGGTAAAGGAGGAGGCTTTGGAGGAGGGTTCGGAGGTGGTGCTGGTGGAGGGTTTGGAAAAGGTGGTGGCATAGGCGGTGGCTTTGGAAAAGGTGGTGGCTTCGGTGGTGGCATTGGAAAGGGTGGTGGCTTTGGTGGTGGGATTGGCAAAGGAGGTGGGTTTGGTGGTGGCATTGGTCATGGAGGTGGGCTAGGTGGTGGCATTGGTCATGGAGGTGGGCTAGGTGGTGGCATTGGTCATGGAGGTGGGCTAGGTGGTGGCATTGGTCATGGAGGTGGGCTTGGAGGTGGGATTGGTAAAGGAGGTGGGCTTGGTGGAGGTATAGGGAAAGGTGGTGGTATTGGTGGAGGCATTGGCAAAGGTGGAGGACTTGGTGGTGGCATCGGTAAGGGAGGAGGAGTAGGAGGAGGTATTGGTAAGGGAGGAGGAGTAGGAGGTGGTATTGGCAAGGGAGGAGGAGTAGGAGGTGGTATTGGCAAGGGAGGAGGAGTAGGAGGTGGTATTGGCAAGGGAGGAGGAGTAGGAGGTGGTTTTGGCAAGGGAGGAGGAGTAGGTGGTGGAGTAGGCGGTGGAATCGGAAAAGGAGGAGGAGTAGGTGGTGGAATTGGTAAAGGTGGTGGTTTGGGTGGAGGTATTGGCAAGGGGGGAGGAATAGGTGGTGGTATTGGCAAAGGAGGAGGATTAGGAGGTGGCATTGGCAAGGGAGGAGGATTTGGTGGTGGTATTGGTAAAGGTGGGGGTTTTGGTGGAGGAGTTGGCAAAGGTGGAGGCTTTGGTGGTGGAATAGGCAAAGGAGGAGGCATTGGTGGTGGATTCGGAAAGGGTGGCGGGATTGGTGGTGGATTTGGCAAGGGAGGTGGTTTCGGAGGTGGTGGAGGTTTCGGAGGTGGTGGAGGTGGTGGAGGCGGAGGAGGCGGAGGATTTGGAGGAGGTGGAGGAGGGTGGTGGATTTGGAGGTGGAGGTGGTGGAGGAATCGGAAAATTGCACTAGAAGGGTGCAGTTGTTCGCAGCCCGATGGTAGGAGAAGTATGTGTACGTTGTTATATTTGTTATGATTGCCATGTAAGGTTAAATTATGCCTCTGGCGTTATAACTGTATGATTTTGTGGGGATTTCCTAATGAATAAACATGTTTTGCTTTATTTCAGTATATATATAATCTCATTTTCCTTTTTCTCAATTGCAGAATCTGCATATATATAGCTTAATTTCTTTATGTTTCTTTGACGAAGGGTTAAGCTACTCTTTTAATCATGTGACATAATAACGTCGCTAAGGAGATTCCGTTTTGACCCTTGCTATTTTTTATGGAACTGAGGTTTCAGGTGTCAGTTCTTGTAAGAGAATATTGAGAATTTACGCAACAATCCAGAAGATAGATTTTAATGCATTTGATCAGAAAGTTTCGTATGCCTTAATACTCAATTTAACCCTTGCTTGTTCTTTTCTCGCTGTAAGAATATATTTGCTTACTCTTACCTGAGAGGGTTTCAAATTTTCAACATAATGAATTGGGTCCACTTACACTGTTTGGGTGTCTTGTAGAAGTTCAATGTAGGAAGTAATGAAAATGGTGACGCTTAAAACAATGAAAAACCTTTAAGGGTGGAGGTTTTGTGGGACCAATCGAAGATTCTAGCCTTTCACAATGGTGAAAAGGTTCTGGTACACCCCCTATTGTTTCTTTTTATCTTATAATTTCAAGGGCCGGGTGAATCATGTGCTTGGAGTTACTTGCATGGTTGCTTTGTTTGGAAATGTAAACAGAGCAGCTGCGAGAGTTTAAAAAGAGCCAGTGGGAATAAATGCGATCACAGCATAGAAGAGATCGACCAAACGACGACCATAATCCGCAGTACCTTACCTCTTCGAACCGTTGGTGCCTTCTTCTGCTTGTTGTAATCTAAAACAGGTTCGCTACAACATATACCTGAGATTGCTTTGACTATTTTGCACACAATAGTTTGTAGTCCCATATGTACGCTTCGAAGTACGTAAGGATGGATATGTTTTAATCACAGAAGAGGTCCACGACAGCCATTAATCTTTTCTTTATTAAATGCATTTACCTAGACTTGTCAAATTTAATTTAGAATTAACTAAAAGTAATAAAACAAATGAAATACTGCAACACTTCTATATGGCTACCACAAAACATTTAGAACCTGTCAAATTACGACATATCAAATTATCTAAAAATAATGACCTTTCAAATTTAGAATTTTTTCTTTGATATTATAAAAGATACATAAGTATGATCAAGAAACTATCTATATATAAGTGTTCAGACAAAGTTTAGGAGACAAACCATGACTATATGCAAACAATGAATTCCAAATAGATTGATCCTGGTCAAGCCTAATTCAATTTAGTTGCCACGAAGAAAGTAGTCAACTTTCTTCATTTCTACTTTTGTACTACTTCAATTTTGTTGTTCTCCTTTATTTCTATATTATCTATTGTTGAAATTTATCTTATTAAAATATCTTCTTACTCTTTTTAATTATTAACCCATTTATCAAGCTTTTATTATAAAATAATTTACTTACTTATTATCTTTTGTTGATTCATTATTAACTAAAAATTTCTATTTGTATTATAATATTATTTGAAGATTTTTAGTTGGGAATAAATTTCTTCTAGAGTAATGCTATATTTCCCCCTCACTGTAGCGGTGGACATTAAAATATTCATGGTGTGGGTCTCACTGCTACAGTGAGAGAGGGAAGTGCATGGTGCTCCACAGTAAAGTGGATATAGCATTTTCCTTTCTTCTAAGAACGGGAAATTGCGTGAGATAACAAAGTTGTCTATCGTAAGCTTCAAAGGCACTTCCTGGGAGTTGCTTGTGACGATGGGAGAGAAATAGTGTAAGAGTGGGCAATGATCATTGAGGAAGGAGAGTCAATCATGAAAAAAAAAATGGAAGGGGGAAAAATTAATTTCTGGATTGAGTCTGGATTACCTCAACACTCTGATACCATGTGAGAATGAAATTTCCCCACATCACTGATTGATTATGTTTACATATTTATACTATTTACATTGAAGGTAGTATGAATGTATAGAACATGAAATCTTTGGATCCGACGAGAAAGAAGGGGATCTGAGAGAGACCCATGAGTTGTGAGAGAGAAGCGGTAACTGTATGTGAAAAGTATCAACTCCTAAACAATAATTGACTTTTCTATCATGTATAAATTTTTATGATTATATTGTTGTATTTTATATTTTTTTACATTTTAAAGTTTTAAAGTATTTTAATTATTTTCAATTCTTTGTCATTTATTCCGCACAATGTCTAACTAGGCTGAAATAGAACATATGGGGATGAAAACAAGTAATAAACAGTACACGTAAGGGTTTTCGTTTACAATATACCATTTAGTGATCTTTACCAATTTACCAACCGTATACCGTTTAATTCTGATTATTCTATTTCCGTTTGTTACTCGTCGAAAAAATGGGTAATCGGGTAAAAGCGGATAATACACGGATAAATCACAAAAATATATATAAAAATTATCAAAAATTTTAAAAACACCGCAAAAAAGTAAAAATTAAGGAAAATTGATTCTAAAATTGTATCAAATGAAATACAATAAAATTGTAGATATAACACTTTTTCTTCAAAGTTCCATCACTTACAAACTTTAATAACATAAAAATCAGATTTAAATATACAATAAGTCCATTGCACTCAGTGTTTTAAAAATCGAACCGACCCGGCCAGTTCGACCGGGTTCAACCGGAACCGGGACTTTGAACGGTTCGATTTGCTCAAAGACCCAAAAATGGTAAAAACTCGGTTGACAAGCTGGTTTTGAGCGGTTCAACCACTGAACCGCAAATCGGACTGGACCGGTTGAACCGGTTTTCTTACCTTTTTAGTATTTTAATAGTTTTTTGTATTTTTAATCATTTTTTATATATTGAAATCTTATTATGTATTTTTTAATGAGAAACAACTCATACCGGTTGAACCTAGTTGATCCGATTGAACCAGAATTAGAAGCTCCACCGGTTTGATCACCGGTTTGGTTTTTAAAACATTGATTGCATTTGCTAATTAATATATACATTTGATATATTGAATCATTGATACAAAATTATCCAAACTCCAAACAAGCATTTGCACTCTTCAGTTTCAAAATCTTCAACAAAAAAGAATTTCGTGTTTCAAAGAAATTTTTATTTAAAATAGTTGTTTACTAAAATTTTATCAATGTAACTTTGATTCTTTGTGAAACTGTAAGAGAAGTATTTAATAAACATACACACCACTTGTGGAGGGAACACTTGCAAACTCTCATGCTTGGTTGCTTCCATTCTAATAATCCAGTCTAATCTCTCCTACAATAAGATATAGGTAAACTTTTGTTTATAGTAAAATATATAAAATCAATACAACTAATGTTACATACCCATGACTTTCATCCTCGTCTTCATATTCAACTTGAGCCATAGAGTACACTGCTTTAAAATTTAATTATAAAATATAATTATTTATTTTTTATGACGATTGTTTATATTTATATAAATTTTTTTACATCTTTATAAGATTTGACATTTGCAAGAATAAAATGAAATTTTTGTTAATCTTATATTAAGAGGTACTATCCTAATTATGATATGTGATGTATAAAACCATGAGTTAATAATGACAAAAAATATTGAAACTTTTGAAAATTATCCAAACTTAACTGTAATAATTTTTATCATAAGTGATAAAAAACTTATTGGAAATAATATAAGGTTATACATATGAAAAAATAAAAATTTATGTTAAAGAAAATTGAATATATAAATTTATCATATTACCCTTGAACGATAAATGGGTAAAACGGGTTCAGAATAACTATTTCCATTTCCGTTCCGTTTATTAAACGGTAGAAGGTAAATAAAAA
Organism: Aristolochia contorta; assembly: GCA_022405105.1. Taxonomy (NCBI): domain Eukaryota; kingdom Viridiplantae; phylum Streptophyta; class Magnoliopsida; order Piperales; family Aristolochiaceae; genus Aristolochia; species Aristolochia contorta. Next base: position 12,280,574 of record CM039667.1, on the reverse strand, counting down.
TTAATATTTTATTTCCATTTAATAATCGGTCGGACAATAGAGTAGGTAATTGGCTCTTGTCTTCATCCCTAAGAACATAGTAGGATAATCTGAAAATGTAAAAGATGAAACCTATTCTCTTTCATTTGTATACCATTTGTAGCCCTAGGTATGAGCACCTAGCTACTTAGGTACCTTGCCAAGATAGAGTTTTAACTAATTCACAAGATAATTTACTAGCCACTTAAAAGACCTATTAATTAATTTAGTTTGTAACATAATAGTTTCTCATTGGGCTGATATCGTGACAAGTTACCCAAAAGAAAGTCATATAATCCAACTTGATCTAATACTTTCATTCTTAGGTTTGACTTTATTCAACCCAAGGCATTCTTTCTTACTTAATATGTTGATCCTATATTATTAATTGATAAATTTATTTTGTTATTTCTTAATTTAGTGGGTAAACTAAGTTGAAAACAAACTTAATCTTTCAGTTGATTAATGTTTCTGACATAGGTAATTATGAACGTAACTCTAGTCACCAATTTAAATTCATGATCTAACTTCCATGTTGCACACTAAGAGCTTTTGCTAGTTATTAACTGACCAACAAATCACCCTTAAAAATTGGTCCTCTCTTGCTTGTAGACTCTCATAATCGAACGAGGGAGAATTAAGCAGCTGATGTCAGTAATCCATGTAATTGGGGAAGAAGATAAGCCTGCGGCGGTAGTGGGTGTGGGACGTCGTCCCAGATTAGCTAACGTACAGCTGGGAATTTCAGTCATCGTAATTGGAACTTGAAAAGATGTTCTTCGACGAAACTACCCATTCGGCTCTTCTTCTTCCCTGGCCTGGAGAAGCAGTAAATGAGATCACCCGTACGCCGAAGAGCCTCATCAAGCCATGACGAATACGCGTCGGCGGTGGCTCTCTTCCCCATACAGCATTGGCTCTTTTTTTTTATTTATTTATTTATTTATCATGAAGTGGGCACGCGTAGTCGAGAGCACTTCACACTGTCGATTTTATTGTAACAAGGTTGTAAGGTTGACTTGATCGATCGGAAGGACTTTTTAAATCTCGAGATTGAAGAGCCCTCCGACTGCTCCGAGTCAAAGCTTTTGTTTCTCTGTTCCAGAAGGGTGAGTAGCAGTTGGGGAAATTAAATCTCTTACGTCAATGAAGGCTCGTGGCTCATTTACTCGTTCATCGCGGTGGGTGGAGTCTGCTCAGTTACTACTACTGAGAGTGGAATCCATGTTTCTATTGCATGCCTATAAATATTCACGCTAAGCGTCTTCCGAGTGCTACAGCTCACTCTACTGATCAGTACTGGTAACGCCTCTGTTTTCTGTCTCTTCACGTCTTTCACGAGTTGTGGCCGTGAGAGACGTATACAGCTGCAGTGAGAATGAGGGTTTGGAGCGGAGCTCACAGCGTCGTGTTTGCTGTGGTTGTCGCGCTTGCTCTGATAGTGATCGGCGACGTGACGGCGGAGGTTAATGGGGTGGCCGAGGAGAAACATTTCTTTGGACCTGGGCATGGCCTTGGAGGGGGTTTAGGACATGGGATTTATAGGAAAGGTTTTAGACACGGGTTTGGGAAAGGTGGAGGCTTTGGAGGTGGTATAGGTGGTGGCGGCGGGGCTGGTGGTGGGATCGGCGGCGGGGCTGGTGGTGGGATCGGCGGCGGCGCTGGTGGTGGGATCGGAGGTGGAGCTGGTGGTGGGATCGGAGGTGGAGCTGGTGGTGGGATTGGAGGAGGATCTGGTGGTGGTATTGGTGGAGGAGCCGGTGGTGGGATCGGAGGTGGAGCTGGTGGTGGGATTGGAGGAGGAGCTGGTGGTGGTATTGGTGGAGGAGCCGGTGGTGGTGTTGGTGGAGGTGGTGGAGCCGGTGGTGGCATTGGAGGAGGTGGAGCCGGTGGTGGCATTGGGGGAGGCGGTGGAGCAGGTGGCGGAGTTGGTGGTGGGGCAGGTGGTGGGGGTGGATTAGGTGGTGGAGCAGGAGGTGGTCTTGGTGGGGGTGCCGGAGGTGGAGCAGGAGGAGGAATAGGCGGTGGAGCAGGAGGAGGCGGTGGAATTGGTGGTGGAGCTGGTGCGGGCAGTGGTGCAGGGGGAGGTGTTGGAGGCCATGGTGGAATAGGAGGTGGTGCTGGGGGAGGCATTGGAGGAGGAGCAGGTGGTGGTGTTGGAGGCCATGGTGGAATAGGAGGTGGTGCTGGGGGAGGTGGAGGAGCAGGTGGTGGTGTTGGAGGCCATGGTGGAATAGGAGGTGGTACTGGGGAGGTGGAGGTGGAGGAGCAGGTGGTGGTGTTGGAGGCCATGGTGGAATAGGTGGTGGAGCTGGTGGAGGTGGAGGAGTAGGGGGTGGTGTTGGGGGACATGGTGGATTAGGTGGTGGTGCTGGGGGAGGCATTGGAGGTGGTGCTGGGGAGGCATTGGAGGTGGTGCTGGGGAGGCATTGGAGGTGGTGCTGGGGAGGCATTGGAGGTGGTGCTGGGGGAGGCATTGGAGGTGGTGCTGGGGGAGGCATTGGAGGTGGTGCTGGGGGAGGCATTGGAGGTGGTGCTGGGGGAGGAGGTGGTGCTGGGGGAGGCATTGGAGGAGGAGCAGGCGGAGGAGGTGGTATTGGTGGTGGAGCCGGGGGAGGCTTTGGGAGGGGAGCAGGTGGAGGGGGTGGCATTGGTGGTGGTGGTGGTGCAGGTGGAGGCTTTGGAGGTGGCGGTGGAGGGGGAGCAGGTGGTGGTATAGGGGGTGGTTTTGGTGTGGGCGGTGGATTTGGAGTAGGTGCAGGAGGTGGTGGGTGGAGGTGGTGGTTTTGGGGGCGGCGCCGGCGGTGGATTTGGTGCAGCTGGAGGAGCCGGGGCTGGTGGTGGTGCGGGGTTTGGTGGCGGTGCCGGCGGAGGTGGTAGATAAATTAGCCGAGCCTTAAACAAGGTGTTTTTGAATAATTATCATCTAATTAATGATCATCTGCTTTCTCCCTGATCTGCTCCTACAGCACTGGGTTGGATACAAATTAGTGGAATGATTTGTGTTTGTTCATGACACTTAAATTTTTGTAAATGTAGATCCGGCAAGGTTACATGATGCCTGAATATTTATAGATGGACATGCCGACATTTCTTTCTAGAGCTAGCTACCTACCTTTTTAAGGTTTTAAATTGTTCTCATCCGTGTCGCTGAATGAGTGCACAAGTACTTTATTACCACACCAGCATTCTTAATTAAAATTATTATTTCCCTTCTCTTCGTCCTTAATTTGCTTCTGGAAATTTGCTGTTCTCAAGTGCCATGCTCTGTTTGTGTAAACATTCAGGACCGAAGCAGCGCTCTTGCCATTTTATAATAGTAGACACCCAAAAGAAGGCAACTACTCGTATATAGTTGCTGCCTTCTTTTTGCAGCAGCAGCTAAAGCAGCTGCTGCAATCAATTCTTTCTAATTTCTTCTCTTCTTCTTTTTCCACCTTCTTCCGTAGATGGGTATACTATTAATTCTTATGTTCGTGAATAATGTCTAGTGTCTACCATCAATAGTAATAGTACTACTGTTAATTAGCTTCCTTTAAAGAGCAGCGATTGTTCAGAACTTAATAATGTCGTAGAGCTAGAAACGAGGCCAGATGTTGGGTTGTCACGATTTACAACATCGGTTAGACTTAGAATGCTTTAATGACTCCATTAGCTAATTAGTTAAATATCCGTAGTGCCAAAACAATTGGAACCGACACTTAAAAAGAAAGAGAGACATTTCGAGATTCGGCTTGTCTTTGTTGTAATTACATCTTACATCCCTCTATTTAATACCTGTCGTACGAGAGTTGTACGAAAGAGAGCTCAACTTCTTCTATCAATGGCCGGCGAGATGTACGTAGCTCGGCTTCCCCGTCTGTTCTCAAGCAGAAAAATCATCCTCTGTTCGTTCTCAAGTAGAGAAATCGTCCTCTCTTCGTTCTCAAGTAGAGAAATCATCCCCTGTTCGTTCTCAAGTAGAGAAATCCTGCAGTCTGCATAGAAAAGTTCTCATCTTCAAACAGAGAGAGAGAGACCCATTTGTTCTCACCTAGACAATTAAAATCATCCCCTCTTTCTGTAAACCGTGGTAATTAAGAGAATCTCGCTTTAACTACTTCAGGTAATGTTACAACATGCAATTGGCTGCCTCGAGAGGATATTAAATGAGGTAACCGCAAGAACCATCGGGTCTTCAATCCGTTCCCGTGAGCATCATCATCATCGGATACTTTTCCGTCTCTGCTCCACTGATGAGCGCTGCATGTTCACAGAGAGATATCCAGTGAGAGGAGACATATAGAGAGAGAGAGGAGAGATCAGAGAGAGAGAGAGAGGAGAGATCTAGAGAGAGAGAGAGAGATCTAGAGAGAGAGAGATCTAGAGAGAGAGAGGAGAGATCTAGAGAGAGAGAGGAGAGATCTAGAGAGAGAGAGATCTAGAGAGAGAGGAGAGATCTAGAGAGAGAGGAGAGATAGAGAGAGAGGAGAGATCTAGAGAGAGAGGAGAGATCTAGAGAGAGGAGAGATCTAGAGAGAGAGGAGAGATCTAGAGAGAGAGAGATCTAGAGAGAGAGGAGAGATCTAGAGAGAGAGAGATCTAGAGAGAGAGAGATCTAGAGAGAGAGAGAGATCTAGAGAGAGAGAGATCTAGAGAGAGAGAGAGAGAGAGAGAGAGAGAGAGATCTAGAGAGAGAGAGAGATATAGAGAGAGATCTAGAGAGAGAGAGAGAGAGAGAGAGAGAGAGATCTAGAGAGAGAGATCTAGAGAGAGAGAGAGAGAGATCTAGAGAGAGAGAGAGAGAGAGAGAGATATAGAGAGAGATATAGAGAGAGAGAGAGAGAGAGAGAGAGAGAGAGAGAGAGATCTAGAGAGAGAGAGAGAGAGAGAGAGAGAGAGATCTAGAGAGAGAGAGAGATCTAGAGAGAGAGATCTAGAGAGAGAGAGAGAGATCTAGAGAGAGAGAGAGATCTAGAGAGAGAGAGAGATCTAGAGAGAGAGAGAGATCTAGAGAGAGAGATCTAGAGAGAGAGAGAGATCTAGAGAGAGAGAGAGATCTAGAGAGAGAGAGAGATCTAGAGAGAGGAGAGATCTAGAGAGAGAGAAGATCTAGAGAGAGAGAGAGATCTAGAGAGAGAGAGATCTAGAGAGAGAGAGATCTAGAGAGAGAGAGATCTAGAGAGAGAGAGAGATCTAGAGAGAGAGAGATCTAGAGAGAGAGATCTAGAGAGAGAGATCTAGAGAGAGAGAGATCTAGAGAGAGAGATAGAGAGAGAGAGATCTAGAGAGAGATCTAGAGAGAGAGATCTAGAGAGAGAGAGATCTAGAGAGAGAGATCTAGAGAGAGAGATCTAGAGAGAGAGATCAGAGAGAGCGAGAGAGATCAGAGAGAGCGAGAGAGATCATAGAGAGCTAGAGAGATCAGAGAAAGAGAGATCAGAGAAAGAGAGATCATAGAGAGCTAGAGAGATCAGAGAGAGAGAGAGATCAGAGAGAGAGAGATCAGAGAGAGAGAGAGATCAGAGAGAGAGAGATCAGAGAGAGAGAGAGAGAGAGAGAGAGAGAGAGATCAGAGAGAGAGAGAGAGAGAGAGAGAGAGAGATAGATAGATAGATAGATAGATAGATAGATAGATAGATAGATATAGATAGATAGAGAGAGAGAGAGAGAGAGAGAGAGAGAGAGAGAGAGAGAGAGAGAGAGAGAGAGAGAGAGAGAGAGAGAGAGAGAGAGCAAATGAGAGTAAATTGGATCATGAAGTGGATAGCAGCTGCTACGACTTGGCTCGCTCGCCATTTAACCAAGTTGAAGAGAGCCAGCTGGTGGTGGTTGTTAGCTTGAAGAAAGCAAAGGCCGAGACTTACCCAGTTACTCCCTATAAAAGAAAGACGGTTGAAAAGCAAAAGGAGGAACTGCCCATACGTATGACTTCATTTACAGCTTTCCTTATTCTCTGTTTCTATATAAGAAGAGCTGCCACACTACGTCGAGCAGATCATTGCATGCACTGCTAACTATTTGGAGCAAATTATTTTGGTGATGATTGCATCGAGTTCGGCGAAGATGAGACTTGGACGTGGTGGTGGTGTGATTTGCTTCTTTGCGCTCATCCTCGCCCTTTGCTTGCTCGTTCATGACGTAGCAGCGGAGACAAGCAGTAACATTAATGAAGAGGATAAGCATTTCTTTTTTAAACCCAAGCCTGCGTTTAAACGGGGTCTCCACCATCCGTTTCCAAAGAAAGGAATTTATAAACACGGCAGGTTCGGTCCGAGAGGAAGGTTTGGAGGCGGCCCCGGCGGAGGTGTAGGCGGTCTCGGTGGAGGCGGCGGACTTGGTGGAGGCGGTGGACTTGGTGGAGGCGGTGGACTTGGAGGAGGAGGTGGATTTGGTGGTGGAGCTGGAGGTGGATTTGGTGGAGGTGTGGGAGCTGGCGGCGGTGTTGGTGGTGGAGCCGGAGGAGGCGGCGGCTTCGGAGGCGGTGTTGGTGGCGGTGCTGGTGGCGGTCTTGGTGGTGGGGCAGGTGGAGGTGGAGGGTTTGGCGGAGGTGGTGGTGCAGGGGGAGGAGCAGGATTTGGGGGTGGGGCAGGCGCCGGCGCCGGTGGTGGCATTGGTGGACGCAACTAGTGATCACTAGATCACATTGAAGCTCATGTATTAACACTTCTTTGCTGTCCAATAAATGTTTGTGTACTAACTCTCTATACCTGCAGGGTGTCACATGCATGTCACAAGTCCTGGACTGAATATGTATGTAACCTTATAGTATATGTTCCTCGGAACCTATTCTAAATAAAGCAGCGGTGTTGGACATTGCTAAATATTCCTTACGACTCATGAAATTTTGTGAATGAGCCATTGAATATTACTTTTAGTTAGCCACTTCAATTTATCACTGGAAGATTCACCCAACAAGAAAATAAGATACGATATGCTACAATGTAATAATAATGCAGAATGTCAATGAACTTAAATAGCGCACCGTATTTGAACTTTTACCCTCACAACTCGCAAGTCATTCGTTTGAAAAAGGAATTTTATTCATATGCAGCACCATACGTTAATAGCTCTCACGATTTTATTAGTCATAAGAAAGTCGCATATGCCATTCCTCATCATTTATTTTAGTACATATTTTGACTATGATAAGTTAGAAGGTACAATCAACCATACCCTCTAAAATTTTAGCTTTTAACTTTTACCATCACAACTCGCAAGAAACGGAATAAGTTCCCATAATCGAAAATGGTAATTAGAAGTACCTATTCCATTTCGAATATGTACCGTTCACATCCTGACTTTTCTATAACAACAACAGTATAAATAATCCTGCGGCGCTCCTGGCGGTGCCACTCCGCAGTGACCCCAGTTGTAGTTCTGAGCCAAGCACTCCAGGTTACATTGGTGATCACCTTTGCAACGGGGAGTGCATAATGTAACACTCTGTTCAGCCAACCCTGCAAAGTCGAGGAGAAAACTTATAATATCCCTCCATGAAAGAGATGATTAACAAACGGCATATGAAGGAATTAGATATATACACACATTATACATAATGCATACCTGGGGAAGTGATCATCATAATTAGGATAGCGATGAAAAGCAGAGAAAGAACAAGTGTTTTAGCCTTTGGTGCTGCCATAATTCTGAATATATCTCACCGCCGATGCCCGATGCGCGATGCTCGATGACCGAGTAGTTTTCAGTATGCAGCTGGTCTTCTGAGGTGCCCAACGATGTCTTTAAATAGATATCAATATCCTATTTTTGGCAGATTGTTCCTCCTTAAGATTTACTCTATATATGTAGTCAATATTGCTGCACACTAATTTTACTTATAATTAAAGAAAAAACACAAGATTGAGGATCTCGGTCATTTATTGCAGGCGGGAGGCTAGAGCACGAGTTGCAAAATTAATTTCAGCGTGGCGAGATTCTCTCCATCGTCATAACTTAAATAAGCTAAGTAGTACATGCATGATCTCCCCAATTTAGATTAAGAATTTATGAAAGAATAGACACCTCGAAAGATCGATGCAAATTTAGTACCTACTCAGTAACCAAACCGAACCCTTTTAATTTACCAAATTCAAATCGACATGAGTTATACATGATCTCCCCCGGCTTCCATGAGACGGTTCTGTTCAACAAACGCATGCAATATCCATATCACAATCAATAGAGAAGAGACCTCAGTAAACCGTCAGACCCAGGGATGTAAACGGGAGCTGATTACCCGCTCTACCGTCCGTCCGATTATTAAACGGAATAGAATGGAAATAAAATATTATTATCTGTTTACCTTTCTATTGTTTTACCGTTTACCGTTCTACCATATAATAAATGGACGAAAGCGGAAATAGCTCTTCCGAACCCGTTTTATCCGTTTATCGTTTAAGTATGGGTAATATAGCAAATTTATATTTTTACTTAATTTAATCATAAAATATTTATTTTTATATAAATAACCTTATTATGTTTTTTTATCACTTATTATAAAAATTTGAGGAGTTGCAAAGTTTGGAGAGAATTTGAATATTTTTATATTTTGGCAATTATTAGATGTCAATATATATTGACTTTAAATCATTGTCTCATAAAGTCATAGAATCATAGTCATAGACTCATAATCATAGAGGATAGATAATATATTGTAAATTCATAATTAACTAAATAAGGTAGTATTAGTTATCTAAGGTTAAAAAAATTTCATTTGTCTTACAAATGTCAAATTTTATACAATTGGCAATTATTTTTATAAATGTAAACAATTATCATACAAAAATAAACATATTATAATTTATAATAAAAAATTATACAAAGATAAACATAGTAATTAACAAATACACGAGATTGAGGAGTGCAAATGGTTTTTTGGGTTGGACAATTTTGAATATAAAGTATTAAATGTATTTGAATGTCAATTTTAAGTGTAGGAGACAATTTATATTTGAATTTGGTTTTTGTGTTATGTAACTTGTATTTTGAACTCTAGAAAAGTGTTGTATTTGATTTTTGTGTTATGTAACTTATATTTTGAACTCTAGAAAAGTGTTGTATTTGACTGTTTATTAGTAATTTTCTTGATTTTTCCTCTTTTTTTTGAGTTTTTTGTGATATATATATTTTTTATTATTTACCCGTTTATTACCTATTTATTACCCGATTACCCGGTTTTCCGGCAGGTAATAAACGGGTAAGAATTTCACGGAACTAAATGGATACGGACAGTAACGGGTAAAGGGTTAAAATATATAAACGGTACACGGAAACCCATTGCCCGTATTGTCTATTACCCGTTTACATCCCTAGTGACTCACTGATCTTCCATGATCTCCTTTAGCTATAGCTGAGCCCTCTTGACGAATTTATGAGGATGAACCCTAAACCAACTCAATATATATATATAACCTGCAAGAAGTAAATCGGAGAGATTCATCGTCGTCAGCGCGCACAGCTATACTGCCACTGTGCTTCTTAAATAAGTTTGGCGAGCGGCTGAGTAGGAACAATATTCTTGCTTCATCCGGCCAAAACAAGAAATTTGTTGCTAGTCGTCCGGTTTTCAGTAACGAGGCTGTTTGTTGCTAACAATTTGTTGTACCAACGCTGTAATTCATTTAGCAACTAGGAATTTCTTGTTAATGCTATGTTTTGGCAACAATGAGATTCATTGCTAAAACTTGGCTTTAGCAACAATTCAATTCATTGCTAATACTTAGCTTTAATAACAGTTAATTCACTGCTAAAACTTATCATTAGCAACAACTACATTCATCGCTAAAACTTGGCTTTAGCAACTTTTGGATCCATTGTTAAAACATTATTTTAACAATTGAAGATTCGGTGAAAGTTGAAGATCACGTAAAATCGGATGATGGAAGAAAGAAACCAATGTGAGAACATTTGAGAAATAGCTTGTTCTGGATCTTCATTATTTGTTATTCTTTGTAAGCTGTATTTGTGGGTAATATCCATACAAAAACTTTATATTTATATCAAATGGAATAAAAAATAATACGAATTGGACAAGAGAGTTATACATGTCTAGAATGAGAGAAAAGATGCAAGAGAAGAATTAAGGAGAGAATCACGGTATAAATATTGTAATCTTACATGTTGGAGGATCACGAGGGTCAATAATATGCCCAACTTGGATTATTCAAATTCAGATTTGTAGTGACCTCAAACAAATAGACATTCCCTCCCTTGCATTCACAGCTCTTACAACATCTAAGTTATATATTCTGCAGAAATTTGAAAGCAATTGATATTCTGTTAAACGAGCGTTACCCTTTTACCTGGTAGTTTGACTTGTTATGATTGTAAAGTAATTCTTACAAACTGATGAGCTTGGTAGGATTATGAAGTGTACAATATGATGAGCTTGGTATGATTATAAAGTCTACAAAATGATGAGCTTCGTATGATTATCAAGTCTACAAACAGGTGAGGTTTGAAAGAGGTGAAACTCTGAGTGATTGTATTATTGAGAATCACATGTACGTATAGGTTGGAGTCTGAGTCGAATTAGGTATCTGACTCAGGCTTAAGCAAAAAGAAAAATAACTTTACAAAAGTTTATATGACTAAAATACAACATCATGTATATATGGAAAGAGTTTCAAGACGGCAGGACCAGATGTTCATGATCTGATTTGGAGACAATATCTTTTACATTCCCCCACAAGCTGTGAGTTCTTCAAATGACACAAAGCTTGAGTAAAAACCGGGAAAATTGTTCTCCTAGAAGACCTTTAGTGAAGATATCTGCAACTTGATCCACAGTTGATATGTTCTTGACTTCGAGGAGTCGATTCTGAATTCACTCACGAATGAAGTGGTAGTCTAGGTCGACGTGCAATACCCATACGTGAAAAATGGGGTTGGCTGCAATATATGTGGCTGAGAGGTTGTCACACCAAATAGTCAGAGGATCTTTGAGGAAGATCCAAAACTCATGAAAGAGTTGCAGCAACCAGGTCACTTCCGAAGCAGCTTGAGCCAAAGCTCGATACTCGGCTTCAGCACAGGAGCGAGCTACCGTCGCTGCTTTTCAAAAGATAAAAAAAAAAATCAAAAATCCATCGAAAAAGATGCAAAAACCTGTGATTGTTCGACTATCATCCGAACAACCACCCCAGTTTGGGTCACAAAATACATCAAGCCCAAAATTGTTGGTGGGCTGAATAAGGAGACCATGGTACCCTTGAGACAGCGCAAGATACTTTTCACAACAAACCAATGAACATCAGTTGTGGCCAGCTGAAATTGGCATGCCTGATTAACAACATATTGGATGTCCGGATGAGAAAGAGTTAAATACTGCGATGCACCAATGATGGACCAATATTCTGTAGCATCGGAAAGAAGAGTGCCTTTGAAGTTTGATAACTTGGAGCCAACAACAACTGGTGTGGATAGGGGCTCAACAGCTGTAAGCCCAAGGCAGCTAAGAGGACCGGATGACCTCATCGCAGATGCCAAACTGAAAAGGGAGACGAAGCTTAAAAGAATCACGACGGAGACACAACTTGATTGACAATGTAGAGACCGTTCTTATTCTGCCCGAATTGAAAAAATCCTTCAATACCACGAAGACTGAAAGGAGATTCTTTAAAGATGTAGAAACACAAATTACGCCACGAAGAAAGTTAGATGGAGTGAGTTTTGTATTACCAACACTCGTTGCCAAGAAGCACCTGGGTTGAGCCATTTTATGGAATATTATCAGTCAATTGGGAAGCATTCGAAATAATGTGGTGCAACACACCAAAAAGCTGTATACCTGGCTGCGTCATTAGAGCCATTGATTTGAGACAAAAGATTAGGAATCTGACTCAGAGTTAAGTAAAAAAAATCTCTTTACAAAAGATTATATGACAAAAACACAACATTTTCTATATATGGAAAGTGTCTAGAGGGCAGGACATTGTGTTCGTGATATGAGATGGAGACTATATCTTTGACAAGGTTTATATATGTATGTATGAATTAACATCAGTTAATGGTACATAGGGGTTTCAATTAGTTTGGTAATTTGTCCAAACCTAAATCATATTCAAACCGATAAAAAAAATCCTTCAATACCCATTAACGTCTAAAAAAAAGATTTTGAGTTTTGATTAGGTTTTTCTAGCATATCAGTAAACTTAGTGGGTTCCCAATGAGTGCGTACTAGGAACTAATCCTCCCCTTTTAAACTATCGTAAACAAGAATCTTGAGAAATTTTGAAGGATTGAATCCCAAGTCATTTTATAAAATTGAAATTATATTTATATGTAGCACCCATGTAGTACTAATGACACAGTTTTATTAAATTTTGTGATTCGTTGATCATATAAAGTTCATTATGTCCACAATTTGCAATAACAACAACAGTAGAACACCTATGGCCCTCCTGGTGGTGGCACTGCATTGTGACCCACTGGTAGTACTGACCTTGCCTTCCTGGTCACATTGGCTGTTGCCTTAACAAGGAGAGGTGCATTACGTAACTTGCTCATTTGGCTTCACTACCTCCGCCATTTTTTCTGCATACTCCTTTTCGCACTCTTGGTCATTTGTAGTGCTGAGTGGATTGTACAATATAAAGATTAAAATGTATCTTATGGAAGATCCTCACTTGGTTAATTAAAATTACGAATAAGAGAAGTTAGATAGCTCAACAGAAGGTGGACATTCAGAATTCGACTTCCCTCCCAATTATTAAGTGAATCATAGAAAATATAAGAGTAATGCTAGCTGCACCGAGGGCGCAATACCTATCCGACAGACCTGACATAACCAGCCAATAGGAGAAACTAAAAAATAATAAAATATTTTTTATTTTATAAAATCCTAAAGGATAAACCCTGGGCAACTGTGTTTTGTATTAACTGGTCACGTCATGTTCCTAATGTATGTCAGATAAGTATAGTGCATAGGTGCGCGTAGCTAGCATTTTCTAAAATATAATCCTTTCCAATTATGGTTTGAATCCTACTATAAAGCTCAAGCTTATTAATTACAAAAGCTATAAAATGGAAGTATGATATTATGTCTTAGGTATGTGTTAAAGCCTTATTGCGCCTTGTTAGGATCCTGTACACCCTTCTCTTAAAATATTATAGTCAGACCCGATGAGGATGAAAAAAAGACCTGATGATCAATGTGATGGCCTAGCTGACTCAGCCAATGTAGATGGGCCGTCCTGACGACCATCTCTTTCGGGGCTTCTAAAAAAAACGGGTTCCCTATATATTGATTAAATGGTCCACGACACTTATACACATTAATAAGGGTATAAACAATTTAGAGAAGTGGAATAAGTTACTCTAATGGTGTACTGTTGGGATATCATTATACAGTATATAAGCGATGTACTGAAAAGGTTATTCACAACTGTTTATTTATTTATCTATCTGATGGTATATAGGCAAAAACTGTTGAGAATTAAAAGTGATAATAAAAAATTGAGTAATGCTAGCTGCACCTAAGGGCAGCTACGCCACGTACATGCTAATCTAAGCACTTAAAAATATAAAAAAAATATTTTTTTATTTTATCAAATCCAATATTCTAATGGATATACCCTAGGCATCCGTGGTTTAGATTAACATGTATGAGCTAAAGTTTTAAAATAAAGATATAAGTAGTGTTTTAAAAATCAATCCTTACCTAATTGAACCAGAACCAAAAGTTCTAGAGAAATCCTCCAAATGCTTGAGGAAGGATTTGAACCTGCAACAATTCATTTTCCCATGAAACCATCTAACAATGCACCTCTATAGCCTCTCGTGCTTTTTTATGAACTAAAATTCAACACATTACGACAATACTAATAGGTTTGACCAAGACAAGACATATAGTGTGGTATGCACATTACTACCGGTGTTATACAAGAAGCTAAATCTAGTGTTATACAGGAGCTATATCACTGTTATTCATGATATGCAACATTCCAGAGCGAGAGAGTCTCTGATAGTTTTGATGAAGGTTTTGTCAAAAGCGCCAAAGGGAAATATTGGCACTATTATCGGTTGATTTAAATTAGCAATTTTGGACTTGTTTGACTCTTTTTTAGAGTTTCTATCAGGTATGTACTGGATATGTACATTGCTATATGTGATGAGCTTCTTATTGTTACATCAAATGACCTTTTATTTGTTTGAACATTAAAGTCACCAGCGGAGATATATTCAGTGTGGAAGTGTTCTTGTGTGTAACGTTATTTGTGGTGTTGCACATATTCAAGGGGAGTAACAGGTCGGTATGGAGACTTAGCAAATGTTTTGTCAAAAAGAGCCAAAGGGGGAGAGTGTTACTAAACAAGATATGTGAGGCTCAAGTGATTTGTGTAATTTCTAATAATAGAAAATTATGAGGATTTATCAAAATTCTTAATTTGAGTATTAATTACAGAATCCAAAATTTGGAAATATTTGGTACATATATAATCTCGTACCCGGATAAAAACTCTAGTTGATTTCCTATTTGGACTGAATCGACATGATCTATCTATAGAAAAAGAATCAAGGGCTGAATTATGGTCAGATTGGTGGACGTCAGAATATCTATTATATATATGGGAGATAATGTACGTTAGGGTTGATTAATTACTCAAGCAGCGGCCAAAAGAAGGTGAACTTTTTCTTAAATATTTGAGCGTTGAGAGTGCAAGATCTGGAGATGATTTTGAATGTGCAAGAGATCAGCGTGTTCTCGGATAATGAGTTGGTAAATCCCACTGGAAGACCATCCACGAAAGGAGGTTGAAATGTTCGAGGCATTAAAGGCAGGAATCTATTTCATTAAAGTCCATGACTCTATGTTGCCGAGAATAAATTGACTCTAATCAAGTACAACAGCTTGAATCATATTTCCATTCATAGTTTGTACAATATAATCTTCTCTTTTAAATCATTTTTATTTTATACCTTAGTCTCTCCATTATAAATCTTGTCCATGTACAACCTTTCATTATCAATGAAATCAATAAAAATTCTGCTTACGTTTATATTATATTCCTCATTTGCAGATTAATTATGCGGATGATATGTTTTGTGATACTTGTTGTTGGGCCAAGTAGTCTCAATTAAATGGCATTCTAGTGAAAGAAAGTAAAAATAAATGTTGATCTCATTCATTGCGATTTTTGGGGGACCTTATAAAGCTCAATCTCAAACTGGTGCACATTAATTCTTAACTATTGTAGATTATTTCAATCAAGCAACATGATTTTACTTAATGAAATACAAGTCAGAAACTCTTAATGTTTTACTCAATTAGTGGGGAAAGACTCAATTTGGCTTGGACATCAAGGCAATAATATAGGAGAATGGAGCAGAGTTTACACATAATGAATGATTTGCAAGACTTTTGTCAAGATAATGGTGTTGACTATCAGATGAGTGCTCCATACACTCCATAATAAAATGGTGTTGTGGAATAAAAATATCACCACTTGCTAGAAGTTGCATGGGCATTAAGGTTTTGAGCCAGCTTACCCATCCATTTTTGTGGTGCATGCATCTTAACCATAACTCATTTAATTAATAGAATGCATCTCTTTTTCTTGCAGCACAAGACACATTATGAAATGTTTTTTTTTTGGAAAACCAGCTTTATACAATTATTTAAAGGTGTTTGAGTGTTTATACTTTAGGTATAACCCTGACTCCCAATGAGACAAATTTGATCCAAGATCTAAACCACGTGTTTTTCTCAGTTATGCCCCAAGGAAGAAGCAACGCAAAATCTTAAATTTAAAAACCAGTGAGATGTACATTCCTCATGATGTCCATATACAAGAAAATATTTCCTTTTGCTGTAAAGGACACTCAACGTGTCTTTGGGGGAATGAATATTACATGTTGGGACAACGTAATTCACAATCAACAGGTGACATTATGGGACCAACTTGGTATAGCCGTCCCATCTGATCATTCTGAAGCTAGTCCAAAAGAGATAGAAGTCAGCTGAGATATTGCACCTAGTGCAGGCAATAAGCGCGTCCGATAAATTTCTAAACGCCTTGCAGATTATGAATTAGCTCTTCAACCTTCTCTTATGACTCCATGACCACACACTCCCACTCCAGCGGCTAACTCAATGATATTTCCTATATGATAGTTCCTGTCATACTCTAAATTTTCAAATATTCACAATGCTTTTCTAGCGGCCATCTCTATGACGGATGAGCCTAAAACTTTTCATGCAGCAGTCAAACATGCTCACTAGAGAGAGGACATGGCGACAAAAAGTAAAGCTCTTGAAGCAAATAAAACTTGGACACTTATGTCTTTCCTTGATGAAAAATGAGCGATTGATTCCAAATGGCATTACAAAATCAGGTGTAACCCTAATAGCTTGGTGGAACATCGCAAGGCTAGATTAGTAGCAAAGTGGTTAACACAAGTGGTAGGAATTGATAACCATGATAGTTTAGCACCCCTGGCGAAGCTCACAAATGTTTGATGCTTGATTGCAGTTGCTGCCAACCATAAATGGGAGATTAGTTGCTAGAAAGGGGGAGACTCGTATATGTAAATTGCAAAATCCTTGTATGGTCTGAAGCAAGAGTCAAAGAATTGGCACCAGAAGTTTACGATGGCTCTTACGTCACTGAATTTGACAGTACCTGGCAGATCACTGCTTATTTTTCTTTACTGGTGGGAAATCTTTTGTTGCAGTTCTAATCCACATGGATAATATCATTATTACCAGAATGATTTACAGAAGATTGTTGAGTTGAAATGATATCTTCAGGAACAGTTCAAGATTAAAGCTCTTGGGATATTTTTTTTGGAATAGAGGTGGCCTGCTCTTCTTTCGAAATTGCCATCAATGAGAGAAAGTACGTCTTAGACATACTTGGAAAGAGTGGCATGATGGGTTCTCGTCATGTTGTTTCTTCGATGGAGAAGCGGGCATCGTTATCTCTTGACATTCTGAGATGTTCATATTTAGAGAAATATAGACGGTTGGTGGGAAAATTTCTTTATTTGACGATAACTGGACTTTACATTAAGTTTGTTGTACACGTTTTAAGTCAATATATGCATGATCCATGACAGAATCACTTGGATGCAGCCAATGATGTTTTCGGGTTTTTGAAGGGAACAACTTATTTTTCCCATGACACAATTTTATATCCTTGCAAACCTTTTGAGATGCTGATTGGGGAGGGTGTCCAAAAACACGTTCTTCCACTACTGGTTATGTTATATTTCTGGATTATCACCCATCTCGTGGCGGTCTATGAAACAAACAGTTGTCCCACGATATTTGATCGAAGTTGAACACAGGGCTATGGCAGTTACAACTTGTGAAATCACTTGGTTGCTTCAATTACTCTCCAATCTACAGGTTCGGAGCTTGTGGCGGTTCTGGTGGTGCTGGTGGTGGTGGTCTTGGTGGTGGGGCAGGTGGAGGTGGATGGTTTGGCGAAGGTGGCGGTGCTGGTAGTGATATTGGTGGACGCTACTAGTTAGCAGATCACATTGTTTTAACACTTCTGTGCTGTCCAGTAAATATTTATGTACTTTCTATCTATCTATTTGGGTGTCTCATGCCACAAGTCCTCGACTGAATATTATGTAACCTTATAGCAAATGTTCCTGCAAACCTATTTTAAATAAAGCAACAATGCTAAATATTCGTTATGACTCTTAAAATTTTGTGAATGAGCCATTGAATTTTAATTTTAGTTTTCCACTTCAATTTATCATTGGAAGATTCACCCAAAATGAAAATAGGATAAAATATACTATAATGTCATTATAATGCGGACTATTAATTAACTTAATTAGTGCTCCGTAATTGACTACTTATTAATAGGGGTGTAAATGGCAGCCGATTGCTGTTCGACTGATAAATAAACTGCACAAAATGACAATTAAATAATATTATCCTTTTCATGTTCTCCTGTTTACCGCTTTGCTGATTACTAAACAGAACGGGAATGAAAATAGCTCTTCAAAATCCGTTTTACCGTTCTATCGATTAAATAATGGTAGTATAGTAAATTTATTAATCTTTCTCATTTTTAACTTTTAATATTTTTATAATTGATTAATAGTCTAATTCCTTCTTATAACAAGTCCACATCCCACACAAAGAGATATCATATAATTATAATTATCAAAAAATGAAATTTTACTTATTTGTAGATAAAATATTTTTCTTACTAACATGAATTTTGATTCTAGATTCATGAATCATGGGTCATGTAATTTGTAAGCATTACTATTTTACAAAGTGATAAGACATACAGGATATGCACATATACATAACTTATGCATGACATAAAAATTATTAAGGGATTCATGTTCTAAATTTCTGAAGTCCAACAATCATGAATCAACATAGTCTATCACTTTATTAAACTTAGTAGTTGCCCCCTTAGACCCTTCCTTTACGTATAACTATTTATTATGAACATTGGTCTCTTAGTTTATGTATTACTATCTAATATTGTATTACTATTATTATTAACCTTAGTTTATATATTACTATTTATTATTAACATTAGTCCCTTAGTTAGTAAGTTAGTTAGTTTATTTATTATTACTATTTATTATTAATATTAGTCCCTTAGTTTGTTTATGTAAGTACTTATTGTCCCTAATTTATTTAATCTTAATTTATCGACCTTAGTACTTTGGTCTTTCACTCCTTCCATATAATTCATCGATTCATCATTCAATTAAATCAAATCCCTAATTTCTCTCTTTCCGGACTCGCAAGCGAGCTGCTTGAATTCCATCAACTCATCAAGCAAAAATGTCCAGTCTTCATTAGATTCTATCATCCCTAACAATCTGGAGACGACTTTGACGAGCCTACACCAAACACCCTGAGCATGACGATGTTGGGGAGCAGCAACAATCTGTCTTCTCTACCCGAACAATTCCGCGAAGGTGTAAGCCCGAGGTACCCTCTGATTTCTCTGCCTCTCTTCATTTTACTCTGTTCTCGGATCTCCCTTTCTCTCTTCTCCGATCTCCCTCTCTTCATTTTACTCTGTTCTCGGATCTCCCTTTCTCTCTTCTCCGATCTCCCTCTCACTGCTCTGATCTCCCTTTATCTCTATCGTTCTTCCATTCTCTCTTTCGGTTTCACTTTAATCTCTCTACCGTTCTTCCGTTCTTCATCTCTCTTTTATTCCCCTCATTTTTAATTAAATTTATTTACTTTTGCATTTCTATCTTCCATAATTATTTTATTAAATTTTTTCTAATTTCCTTACCACACAATGAGTTATCATATAACTAGCAAAAAAATGATATTTTGCTTATTTGTTTTTATAAATTAAATTATTAAACTTCGTAAAAAGGGTTTTACTTTTAATAATAATTATATAAATTTAAACCATTATATAAAACATAAATTAATTGAATCTTACAATTATATATCTTAAGTCAAAAAATTGAAGTCCACATATAGGTTTAATGTGATGTGATATGGATTATAATACTTGAATGAAATCTAATAAATATGTTGCTAATTATACAATTAGCCCTTTAAGCAATAGGTCTCAATGTCCGTAATTAAATAATTATAAATCTATTATTCATTATTCAATTAGCTTATGAATCAACTGGTCTCAATGTCTGTAATTAAATCATATACACATTTAGGAGGTCATCTACATAGTAGTTCATTAGTCATAAGAAAATCGCATATGCCATGTTAGATTGAAAATCGCATATATAAAACATATAAAAATCATAAATTTGAAGTAAAAAATTGAAGTCCACATGTAAGATTGATATCTTAAGCCAAACATTTGAAGTCCACATGTAAGATTTAATGTGAGGTGATATGGATTATTATAATTGAAAGAAATCTAATAAATATATTGTTAATTATACAATTAGCCCATTAAGCTATAGGTCTCAATGTCCGTAATTATATCCTAATAAATCTATGATTAATTATGCAATTAGCTTATTAAGCTACATGTCTCAATGTCTGCATACACATTTAGGAAGCCATTTCATAGTTGTACATCAGTCATAATAAAATCGCATATGCCATTCCTCATCATTTATTTCAGTACATATTTTGATTATGATTAGTTAGAAGGTACAGTCAACCATACCCTCCACAATTTTAACATTTAACTTTTACCCTCACAACTCGCAAGAAATGGAATAAGTTCTGATAATCGAAAATGGTAATCAGAAGTACCTATTCCATTTCGATTATGTACCGTTCACACCCGCACTTTTCTATAACAGCAACAGTATAAATAATCCTGCGGCGCTCCTGGTGGTGCCACTCCGCAGTGACCCCAGTTGTAGTTCTGAGCCAAGCACTCCAGGTTACATTGGTGATCCCCTTTGCAACGGGGAGTGCATAATGTAACACTCTGTTCAGCCAAACCTGCAAAGTCGAAGAAAAAACTTATAACATCCCTCCATGAAAGAGATGATTAACAAACGGCATAAGAAGGAAATAGATATATACACACATTATACATAATGCATTACCTGGGGAAGTGATCATCATAATTAGGATAGCGATGAAAAGCAGAGAAAGAACAAGTGTTTTAGCCTTTGGTGCTGCCATAATTCTGAATATATCTCACCGCCGATGCGGGATGATCGAGTAGTTTTCAGTATGCAGCTTGTCTTCTGGGGTGCCCAACGATGTCTTTAAATAGTTATCAATATCCTATTTTTGGCAGATTGTTCCTCCTTAAGATTTACTCTATATATGTAATTTTACTTATAATTAAAGAAAAAACTCAAGATTGAGGATCTCGGTCATTTATTGCAGGCGGGAGGCTGGAGTACGAGTTGCAAAATTAATTTCAGCGTGGCGAGATTCTCTCCAGTGTCATAATTTAAATAAGCTAAGTAGTACATGATCTTGTAAGAATTGATAATCCGAGATGATTCTATTGACTGTATGCTATCTGTTTATATATAGAGAGTTACATGTTGATAAGGAAATAAAATACAACTGATAGCCATCTGTTACGGGAGTCTGGTGAATCCCGTTTGACTAGAGATACAACAGATCTGAGATAAGGATAGGGATGGAGTAGCAGTTTTAACACCCCCCCGCAAGCTCAAGCGGGTAACATCACGTTGAGCTTGGAACGTAGATATTCAAAGCGAGGACGATATAGTTGTTTGGTGAAGATATCCGCTGGTTGATCAGAGCTGGAGATTTGTCGAAGTTGAAAAATTCCTGCTGTAATTTTTTCCCTGATGAAGTGGATGTCCAGCTCAATGTGTTTACTGCGGCATTGAACCACCGGGTTGGTGGCCAGGAATATGGTGCTGACATTGTCACAATGAAGAACCGGAATAGAGGGCAGGCGGAATATGGATGTCCATAGAATTTCTGTGCTGAGCGAGGTCAATGCCCTGTATTCGGCTTCGCAACTTGATCGAGCTACAGTTTTCTTTTTTTGAGAGACCCAAAAGATGAGATTTTGGCCCAAGAAAATTGCATACCCAGTAGTGGATGGTCGAGTGACTGGGCATCCAGCCTAGTCGGCATCACTGAACCCGTTGAGTGTAAATGAAGAGGGAGTGATTTTGAGACCAAATGTTGGAGAATGCTTGAGATATCGCAATATTCTCTTGGCTGCTTGTAGATGATGCTGACGTGGGGCGTGCATAAATTGGCATAAGGTATTGACCGTGTATGAGATATCTGGCCGGGTTAACGTTAGATATTGAAGGCTGCCCAATAGTTGGCGATATATAGTAGGATCAGTGAGTAATTCACCGGATTGGGAGGAGAGTTTTTCATTGGGCATAGGAGTTTTTATGGGTTTGGCATTGGCCATGTTGTAGTTCATGAGCAACTCAATAATATAACGTCGCTGTGAGAGAAATAACCCATCTGATGTATGTGCTGCCTCAATGCCTAAAAAATAGCTAAGTGTGCCGAGATCAGTAAGCGCAAAATGGGATCGGAGATCTTCAATGAACTGTTTAATGATTATCATAGAGGAACCCGTGATTATAATGTCATCGACATAAACCAAAAGAATTAATGTCGCACCCGATTGCTGTCTCGAGAAATATTGAAGAATCATGAGGGAGCCATGGAAGCCCGATTTTGTAGGTCTTGGCGAGTTTAAGATACCATGCTCTTGGTGCTTGCTCGAGACCGTATAAGGATTTTTGAAGCCGGCAGGCGTGGCGGGGATGTTCAGAGTCCTCAAACCCTTCAGGTTGACTCATATATATTGCTTCTGATAGGTCGCCATGGAGGAAGGCATTTTTAATGTCTAACTGCCGAATAGGCCATCGGAGTGAAACTGCCAAAGATAGAACAATACGAATTGTGGCGGATGAACAAGCTGGAGAAAAGGTTGCATGGAAATCTCGTCCGGTTGCTGATGAAAGCCCTTGGCTACTGAGCGGGCTTTGTATCTTGCGATGCTTCCATCAAAGTTTTGTTTAACACGATACACCCACTTATTCCCCACAATGTTCATATTTGCATGTCGAGGAACTAAAACCCACGTATGATTGTTGCGGAGTGCTGACATTTCTTCCTCCATTGCGCTTTGCCACTTTGGATCTTTAACTGCATCAGAGAATCTTGTTGGCTCGGGAGGCAGATATATAAGGTCAGCTGTGAGACAGGCCGGCAGAGGATAGCGTTCAGAGAGTAATGCTTTGGGCTTTTTAATTCCATGCATACCGCGAGTGATCATTGTGTGAGACCGAGTTGACGATGCTGGAGCTAGAGTCGTCGGGGTTGATTTAGCCGGAGATGGAACGGTTTGGGGCAGGGAAGAAGCGGCGGCTGCAGAGGCGAGAGAGCTTGAAGTGGTGGATGGTTGGTGTTCGCTTGATGCGTGAGTCGCAGCAGAGGAAGAAGCAGGGCAGACGGGGAGCCGAATTGATGAACGGCCTGGCAGCAGGGGCAGGGGACCAGCAGCTCGAAAGGGCGTAAGGGCAGGAGCATCAACTGAAGGCAATATCGCGCCAGGATGGCATTGTTGAGGCCTGTGAGCAGCAGCAGCGGGAGGAGGATCTCCTGAAAGTCGACTTGATGTAATAGAAGCAGGTACCATTCGAAAATTTGGGGGAGAGGCGGGCGGATTCCTTGCTTCATTTGATGTTGATGCACGCGCGGAGAGAGTATTGGGCGTGCGGCAGAGGCGACGATTTGCGGTAGGGCGCCGTGTGCGGAATCGATTGCAGAGGGGCGGACTCGGGGAGATCGGTCTGGAACAGGGGCGATTCGGCGGCAACGGAGATGGGGAGGACAACGCGCGCGTCGCCGGTGGAGTGGGTGAGGGGCCTTCGTGTAGTATGCCTTTGAGAGTCGGGGAGGATACCTTCTGCGGCAAGTGGGAAGGCGGGCTCGGGGAGTGCGGTCTGGAACAGGGGCGATTCGTCGGCAACAGAGATGAGGAGGACGACGCGGGCGTCGTCGGTGGAGCTGTTGATGGGTCTTCATGGAGTAGGCCTCTGAGAGTTGGGGAGGAGGCGGACTGCGGCAAGAGGGAAGGTGCTGCGGCCGGTCGCGAAGCATCGCGCGGGGATGAAGAGGGCGCCGCGCTCGTCTTAGATAGTAGGAGTGCATCCAGATTTAACTCTGTGGGAATGGCTGGGAATTTGCTGCACATAAAACTTGAGACAGTACGTGTATTTGGGGCAGGGAGACCGGGAAATTCACTCTCATTGAAGATGACATGACGAGATATTATAATGCGTAATGAGTTTTGGTCGAGACAGATATAGCCTTTGTGATTACTGCTGTAGCCCAGAAAAATACAGGGGCAACTTCTGTAATCTAATTTAGCCACATGAAATGGGCGTAAACATGGGAAGCAGAGGCAGCAAAAGGATCGAAGATGGGAGTAAGTTGGAACACGATTAAAAAATCGATAAAAAGGAGTCGAGTTTTTAAGCACAACAGTAGGAAGCAAATTAATACAGTACACAGCGGCAAGAAAGGCATAGGTCCAGTACGTGGGTGGAAGCTTGGACTGGGATAACAGGGTAAGACCTATTTCAACCACATGCCTATGTTTTCGTTCGGCGATGCCATTTTGCTTAGGTGTTCCAGGGCACGATAAACGATGAGTGATCCCTCTGGATTGAAAGAGAGATTTTAAATTTGCACTAATGAATTCTCCTCCACCATCTGATTGAATACATCGGAGTTTATTTGCACAAGAAGTTTCAATGAGAGGAAGAAAACTTTGAAAGACAGTAAATACTTCAGATTTTCGTTTCATTGGAAATAACCAGACAAATCTGGAAAAGTCGTCAACAATAAGTAGGTAAAAGCGAAAACCCGAAAGAGAAGGTACTGGAGCGGGTCCCCACACATCACAGTGCAGCATGTCCAGTGGCTTATTGGTGCGGATTGGACTGTGAGAAAACGGCAAACGACGACTCTTGCCCAACTGACAATTAGTGCAAGGCGGTGAACTTGAAGGAAGGCGAATATGCAATGAAGAAGACAACAAACGAAGTGCTGCTGTAGACGGGTGGCCCAAGCGGTTGTGCCAGAGTGTTGAGCTGGTTTTATTTGCAGAGAGACAAAATTTGGAGGGGAGGGACAGAGGATAGAGCCCGTTTTTACTAGGCCCTTGATGCAGCATCTGGTTGGTCTGTAGATCACGAATAAGGTAAGAATTCGGTTTAAATAAAATAGACCAATTGTGAGTTTTGCAGAGTTGAGAGATAGAGAGCAATTTCTTAGATATTTGAGGAACTAGCAGGGTTAGACATGTTGCAGAAATACCAGATGATAAAGAAATTGTAGTACTCCCTGTGTGAGAAATCGGTAATGATTTGCCGCTGCCAATGAGGATTGAGTCAGAGCCCAAGTAGGGGGTCTTACCAGATACATCAACAGGATCAGAGGTTAGGCTATGAGTAGCCCCACTGTCGAGAAACCAGTCCTCAGTAGGAGGGATGGAATGAGAATTCGCCGTGAGAGCAGTTGAGGGTGGCAATGCGGATTGAGGCGCCCAGCAATTGTTCGCCTTATGATAAGGATGGCCGCATCTGTAACAGACTACGGAAGAGCCGTCTGTGTCAGGAGTTGAGGAGGGAGTGATGCGGCCTCTGCCACGATTTCCGGAGGGCCTACCACGGTTGGAGGGAGGTCGATGCGGTTGGCCACGGCCTCGACGAGCAGCAGGAGGGGGGCGTAAGTTCTCTGAATTCGGATGAGCATTGCTGGAATTAGCAATGAGTGCAGCAGGCGGGTGAGTGGCCCTATGGCGAGTTTCATGGTCCAGCAGAAGAGCTGACACGAAACTGAAAGAGGGCTGAGTGGGCTAGGAATCAATCACCGCTAAGACAGGGTCGAATTCAGAGCCGAGTCCTCTAACAGTGAAAAAAAATTAAATCGTCGGTAAATCGACTGGCTTTCCCTTGGGCGAGGCGAGGGCAAGCGATTTCGCATGAATCAAATATTCGTGGACGGTCTTGCTGCCAAGCTGCAGGGTGTGAAGCTCTGTCTTCAGCTGTTGAATCCGTGACCGTGTAACCATGCCATATACCTCCTCCAGAGTAGTCCAAGCACCAAAGGTGGTTGTAGCATCAACAAGGCGTGGAAGAATGGAATCAGATACACATTGGAGCAACCAGCCCAAGGCCATCTGATCCAATCGCTTCCATTTGGGAAGGTCTTCAGGCGAGGCGTGAGCTGGAGGGAGAGAGCCATCCAGGAGACCGAGAAGGTTGTGACTGCGCAACACAGGTAAGATTTGCACGCGCCAAATAAAAAAGTTGTCGGGTGTTAATTTCATAGAAATCTCTTGAGAGATGTTTTTGACTATTGGAATTGGCAGGTTGCTCTCCTCGGCAGTGGTAGGAAGGACAGAGGAGGAGGTCGACATGGTTGGCAGAAAATAAAAGAGAAGGAGAACCGTAATATGGAAGTAGAGACCTAGACGTCTGATACCATGTAAGAATTGATAATTCGAGATGATTCTATTGACTGTATGCTATCTGTTTATATACAGAGAGTTACATGTTGATAAGGAAATAAAATACAACTGATAGCCATCTGTTACGGGAGTCTGGTGAATCCCGTTTGACTAGAGATACAACAGATCTGAGATAAGGATAGGGATGGAATAGCAGTTTTAACAGATCTCCCCCTGGTTAAGATTAAGAATTTATGAAAGAAAAGACACCTCGAAAGATCGATGCAAATTTACTACCTACTCAGTAACCGAACCGAACCCTTTAAATTTACCAAATTCAAATCGACCCGAGTTATACATGATCTCCCCCGGCTTCCACCAGATGGTACTGTTCACCAAACGCATGCAATATCGATATCACAATCAATAGAGAAGAGACGCTCAGTAAACCGTCAGACCCACTGATCTTCCATGATCTCCTTCTGCTATAGCTAAGCGCTCTAGACGAATTAATGAGGATGAACGCTAAACCAACTCAAAATATATATATATATATATATATATATATATATATATATAAACCAGCAAGAAGTAAAGCGGAGAGATTCATCGTCGTCAGCATGCACAGCTCTACTGCCACTGTGCTTCTTAAATAAGTTTGGCGAGCGGCTGAGCAGGAACAATATTCTTGCTTCATCCGGCCAAAACAAGAAATTTGTTGCTAGTGGTCCGGTTTTGAGTAACGAGGCTGTTTGTTGCTAACAATTTGTTGTACCAACACTGTAATTCATTTAGCAACTAGGAATTTCTTGTTAAAGCTATGTTTTGGCAACAATGAGATTCATTGCTAAAACTTGGCTTTAGCAACAATTCAATTCGTTGCTAATACTTAGCTTTAATAACAGTTAATTCACTGCTAAAACTTATCATTAGCAACAACTACATTCATTGCTAAAACTTGGCTTTAGCAACTTTTGGATCTATTGTTAAAACATTATTTTAACAATTGAAGATTCGGTGATAGATGAAGATCACGTAAAATCGGATGATGGAAGAAAGAAGCCAATGTGAGAACATTTGAGAAATAGCTTGTTCTGGATCTTCATTATTTGTTATTCTTCTGTAAGCTGTATTTGTGGGTAATATCCATACAAAAACTTTATATTTATATCATATGGAAAAAAAATAATACGAATTGGACAAGAGAATTATACATGTCAAGAATGAGAGAAAAGATGCAAGAGAAGAATTAAGGAGAGAATCACGGTATAAGTATCGTAATCTTACATGTTGGAGCATCACGAGGGTCAATAATATGCCCAACTTGGATTATTCAAATTCAGATTTGTAGTGACCTCAAACAAATAAACATGCCCTCCCTTGCATTCACAGCTCTTACAACATCTACGTTATGTATTCTGCAGAAATTTGAAAGCAATTGATATGTTGTTAAACAAGCGTTACCCTTTTTCCTGGTAGTTTGACTTGTAATGATTGTAAATTAATTCTTACAAACTGATGAACTTGGTAAGATTATAAAGTCTACAAAATGATGAGCTTGGTATGATTATAGAGTCTACAAAATGATGAGCTTCGTATGATTATCAAGTCTACAAACAGGTGAGGTTTGAAAGAGGTGAAATTCTGAGTGATTGTTTTATTGAGAATCACATGTACATATAGGTTGGAGTCTGAGTCGAATTAGGTATCTGACACAGGCTTAAGCAAAAAGAAAAATAACTTTACAAAAGTTTATATGACTAAAATACAACATCATGTATATATGGAAAGAGTTTCAAGACGGCAGGACCAAATGTTCGTGATCTGATTTGGAGACTATCATTTACATTCCTCCACGAGCTGTGAGTTCTTGAAATGAGACGAAGCTAGAGTGAAAACCGGGAAAATTGTTCTCCTAGAAGACCTTTAGTCAAGATATCTGCAACTTGATCCACAGTTGATATGTTCTTGACTTCGAGGAGTCGATTCTGAATTCCCTCACGAATGAAGTGGTAGTCTAGGTCGACATGCTATACCTGTCTGTGAAAAATGGGGTTGGCTGCAATATACGTGGGTGAGTGGCTGTCACACCAAATAGTCAGAGGATCTTTGAGGAAGATCCGAAACTCATGAAAGAGTTGTAGCAACCAGGTCACTTCCAAAGCAGCTAGAGCCAAAGCTCGATACTCGGCTTCAGCACAGGAGCGAGCTCCTGTCGCTGCTTTTTAAAAGATCAAAAAATCAAAGAGCCATCGAAAAAGACGCAAAAACCTGTGATTGTTTGACTTTCATCCGGACAACCACCCCAGTCTGCGTCACAAAACACATCTAGCCCAAAATTGTTGGTGGGCTGAATAAGGAGACCATGGTACCCTTGAGACAGCGCAAGATACGTTTCACAGCAAACCAATGAACATCAGTTGTGGCCAGCTGAAATTGGCAGCCTTGATTAGCAACATATTGGATGTCTGGACGAGCAAGAGTCAAATATTGCGATGCACCGATGATGGACCAATATTCTGTAGCATCGGAAAGAGGAGTGCCTTTGAAGTTTGATAACTTGGAGCCAACAACAACTGGTGTGGATAGGGGCTTAACAGCTGTAAGCCCACGGTGGCTAAGAAGATCGGATGACCTCATCGCTGATGCCAAACTGAAAAGGGAGACGAAGCTTTAAAGAATCACGATGGAGCCAGCTTGATCGACAATGTAGAGACCATTCTTATTCTGCCCTCGGAATATTGTTCTGCCCGAATTGAAAAAATCCTACAATACCACGAAGACTGAAAGGAGATTCTTTAAAGATGTAGAAACACAAATTACACCACGAAGAAAGATAGATGGAGTGAGTTTTGTATTACCAACACTTGTTGCCAAGGAGCACCTGGGCTGAGCCATTATGTGGAATATTATCAGTCAATTGGGAAGCAACGCACCAAAAAGCTGTATACCTGGCTGCGTCATTAGAGACATTGATTTGAGACAAAAGATTAGGAATCTGACACAGACTTAAGTAACAAAAACTATCTTTACAAAAGATTATATGACAAAAACACAACATTATCTATATATAGAAAGAGTGTCAAGAGGGCAGGACATTGTGTTCGTGATATGAGATGGAGACAATATCTTTGACAAGGTTTATATATGTATGTATGAATTAACATCAGTTAATGCTACATAGGGGTTTCAATTAGTTTGATAATTTGTCCAAACCTAAATCATACTCAAACCGATAAAAAAAATCCTTCAATACCCATTAACGTCTAAAAAAAAGATTTTGAGTTTTGATTAGGTTTTTATAGCATATCAATAAACTTAGTGGGTTCCCAATGAGTGCGTACTAGGAACTAATCCTCCCCTTTTAAACTATCGTAAACAAGAATCTTGAGAAATTTTAAAGGATTGAATCCCAAGTCATTTTATGAAATTGAAATTATATTTATATGTAGCACCCGTGTAGTACTAATGACTCAGTTTTATTAAATTTTAGTGATTCATTGATCATATAAATTTCATTATGTCCACAATTTACAATAACAACAACAATAGGACACCTATGGCCCTCCTGGTGGTGGCACTGTGCTGTGACCCCACTGGTAGTACTGACCTTGCCTTCCTGGTCACATTGGCTGTTGCCTTAGCAAGGGGAGGTGCATTATGTAACTGGCTCATTTGGCCCCTCTACCTCCGCCATTTTTTCTGCATAGTCCTTTTCGCACTCTTGGTCATTGGTAGTGCTGAGTGGATTGTACAAGATAAAGATTAAAGTGTATCTTATGGAAGATCCTCACTTGGTTAATTAAAATTAAGAATAAGAGAAGTTAGAGAGCTGAACAGAAGGTGGACATTCAGAATTCAACTTCCCTCCCAATTATTAAGTGAATCATAGAAAATATAAGAGTAATGCTAGCTGCACCTAGGGCACAATACGTATCCGACAGACCTGACATAACCAGCCGATAGGAGAAATTAAAAAATAATAAAATATTTCTTATTTTATAAAATCCAAAAGGAGAAACCCTTGGCAAGTGTGTTTTGGATTAGCTGGTTATATCATGTACGTCATGTATGTAGATAAGTATAGTGCATAGGTGTAGCTAGCATTTTCCAAAATATAATCCTTTCCAATTATGGTTTGAATCCTATGATAAAGCTCAAGCTTATTAATTACAAAAGCTATAAAATGGAAGTATGATATTATGTCCTAGGTATGTGTTATACCCTTATTGCGCCATGTTAGGATCCTGTACACCCTTCTCTTAAAATATTATATTCAGACCCGATGAGGATAAAAAAAGACCCGATGATCAATGAGATAGCCTAGCTGACTCAGCCAATGTAGATGGGCCGTCCTGACGACCATCTCTTTCGGGGCTTCTAAAAAAAACGGGTTCCCAATATATTGATTAAATGGTCCACGACACTTATACACATTAATAAGGGTATAAACAATTCACAGAAGTGGAATAAGTTACTCTAATGCTGTACTCTTGGGTTATCATTATACAGTATATATGCGATGTACTGAAAAGGTTATTCACAACTATTTATTTATTCATCTATCTGATGGTATATAGGCAAAATCTGTTGAGAATTAAAAGTGATAATAAAAAATTGAGTAATGCTAGCTGCACCTAAGGGCAGCTACGCCACGTACATGCTAATCTAAGCACTTAAAAATATAAAAAAAATATTTTTTTATTTTATCAAATCCAATATTCTAAAGGATAAACCCTAGGCATCCATGGTTTAGATTAACATGTATGAGATAAAGTTTTAAACCTGCAACAATTCATTTTCCCATGAAACCATCTAACAATGCACCTCTATAACCTCTCGTGCTTTTTTATGAACTAAAATTCAACACATTACGACAATACTAATAGGTTTGACCAAGACAAGACATATCACTGTTATTCATGGTATGAACATTACTACCTGTGTTATTCAAGAAGCTAAATCTGGTGTTATACAAGGAGCTATATTACTGTTATTCATGATATGCAACATTCCAGAGCGAGAGAGTCTCTTGATAGTTTTGATGAAGGTTTTGTCAAAAGCGCCAAAGGGAAATATTGTCACTATTAGCGGTTGATTTAAATTAGCAATTTTGGACTTGTTTGACTCTTTTTTAGAGTTTCTATCAGGTATGTACTGGATATGTACATTGCTATATGTGATGAGCTTCTTATTGTTACATCAAATGACATTTTATTTGTTTGAACATTAAACTCACCAGCGGAGATATATTCAGTGTGGAAGTGTTCTTATGTGTAACGTTATTTGAGGTGTTGCACATATTCAAGGGGAGTAACAGGTCGGTATGGAGACTTAGGCAGCGTTTGGTAACGCTCTTTGATGAAGGGTTTTTTTCAAATTAACTCTTTAAAAGAGTTCCCTAAGAAAAAGAACTCTTTAATAAAGTAGATGACGTTTGTTAACGATTTACAAAATCAGCTCTAGTAGATTTTGTAAGGGTAAAGTTGGAAATAGGTTGCTAAACGCTGCCTAAAATATATTCCCGACCGACTCCACACAAGAGACGTTTTTGTCTCTTTGGAAGAGTCTTATTTTTTGGCTCTTCCGAAGCGACGGAATTTGACTCCATCAAAGCGAACTTCACGATAGAGGAGGTGCATCCAAACATAAATTCTAGGTCCGGAGCCGCTTTTCCATCCAAAAAACGGCTTCAACTCCCCAAAAAACGATGCCAAACCGGGCCTTAGCAAATGTTTTGTCAAAAAGAGCCAAAGGTGGAGAGTGTTACTAAACAAGATATGTGAGGCTCAAGTGATTTGTGTAATTTCTAATAATAGAAAATCATAAGGATTTATCAAGATTCTTAATTTGAGTATTAATTACTGAATCCAAAATTTGGAAATATTTGGTGCATATATAATCTCGTACCCGGATAGAAACTCTAGTTGATTTCCTATTTGGACTGAATCGACATGATCTATCAAGGGTGAATTATGGTGAGATTGGTGGACTTCAGAATATCTATTATATATATGGGAGAGAATGTATGTTAGGGTTGATTAATTACTCAAGCGGCGGCCAAGGTGAATTTTTTCTTAAATATTTGAGCGTTGATAGTGCAAGATCTGGAGATGATTTTGAATGTGCAAGAGCTTAGCGTGTTCTCCGATAATGAGTTGGTAAATCCAACAACCCTAAACCTAAGGGGAGTCTTGATGGAGGTGATACACCTGACATTGTCTTGGGATGAAGATAATGTGGTCTACGAGGGTACTGGAAGACCATCCACGAAAGGAGGTTGTAATGTTTGAGGCATTACAGGCAGGAGTCTATTTCATAAAAGACCATGACTCTATATTGCCGAGAATAAATTGACTCTAATCAAGTACGACAGCTTGAATCATATTTCCATTCATAGTTTGTACAATATAATCTTCTCTTTTATATCATTTTTATTTTATACCTTAGTCTCTCCATTATAAATCTTGTACATCTACAACCATTCATTATCAATGAAATCGATTAAAATTCTTTGGTACTTTTTCGTTCTTTCTCATCTTTAGGAAGCAGATACCTAGCTTGCGATACCAAATCTCTATATTACTTGAGAAGATGGAGAGAAATTTTTTACTTGAGGATTAATTTTCTCAATGCCCACCACTCGAAAGTATCAAGGAGTCTGACTCTGACTCCTAAGAAAGACAAACTTGGGAGCAATGCAACACCATTGTTTTAGTCTGGTTAAACGATATGCTTGACAAAGAGAGCTCCAAGAAACTGCAGCCTACGTTGAAACAGCTAGAGTGGTTTGAATATACCTGGAAGATAGATATGGAGCGAATTGCAGCCGTTTGATCAAACAACACTTGTAATTGTGGTGGATGCAAGTGTGGACTCACTAAGAATATCGAAACAATTCATGAGAGTGTGAAGGTATTTAATTTCTAAATGGGTTTGGATGAAGGATTTAGAATGGTGCGCAACCAAATCCTTTCATCCGAGTATCTACTGAATCTCGGAAGAACTTATGCGATACAGGAAGAAAATACAAACAATAATAACTCTATGATTGGATCATAGAATCAAACCTACAACTCTAGCAAGCACAAAACCAGGAGGAAATCAATCATGCAGAGGAGGTTTTGCTTCAAATAAGAATAGAAAAAACCAGAGAGATCGACCTAAATGCACTCACTGAGAAGAATGGGCATCTGAAAGACAACTCTTTTGAGATCATTGGTTATCTGCCAAACTTGAAAAGTGGAAACCACTGAACAAACCTGGATTGCTGAAATGTCCACCAGTGGCGATGGTGATTTTCTCGTTGACCGTAATTCGCAGCAGTGACAACAATTAGGCATGTTACTCTAGCAGCTGGGGAAAGACATGACAGTGGGAGGAAGAGTCGAAGGTTGTGGATAACGATACAACATCTGGATTTGCAGGTAACATTTCTGTTTGCCCTAATTTGTCACATGAAGGACAAAATGGGATGGGTCCATATCTGGCTTGAGTAGAGACAATAGATCCTGTAGGCTTCGAAGAGATGAGAGAAGGGGAGCATGAAGCAGGCCGAATGGGCGAACGAGCTGCTGCTATGGTTTTTATGGGCTGTATGGAAATTAATCCAACAAACCCATAAATTGTGGAATCAGGGGCCACAGGTCATATCTCAAACAAGCTGGAATTATTGAGACGTCCAACTTGCAAAATCCTTATAACGGTCCATCCAAAATTCACGTCCTGAATGGTGATGTGGTCTGGTGAAACAGAGGCAATACTTTCATAACCAAAAATATTACTTTGAAGGATGTTTTGGGGGTTCCAGATTTTTAATTCAATTTACTATCTGTGAGTAACTTAATCAAAGATCTTGAGTGTGCACTCATTTTTGTTTTTTTTCTTTTTGTCTTTTATGTTATATAGGACTTACGTTTGAAGACGCTGATTGGAGTGGGTAAAGTGCGAGACGAATTATACTATTTGGAGTAAAAAAGAGATGGATGAGTTCTGTGAGCTAGGAATAACACTAATGGGAGCTTATGACATCATAGAATGTGCATTTTTCTGCTTACCCGTTTATATTATATTCCTCATTTGCAGATTAATTATGTAGATGATATGTTTTGTGATACTTGTTGTTGGGCCAAGTAGACTCAATTAAATGTTCGTTCTAGTGAAAGAAAGTAAAAATAAATTTTGATCTCATTCATTGTGATATTTGGGAGACCTTATAAAGCTCAATCTCAAACTGGTGCACTTTAATTCTTAACTATTGTAGATTATTTCAATCAAGCAACATGATTTTACTTAATGAAATACAAGTCAGAAACTCTTAATCTTTTACTCAATTAGTGGGGAAAGACACAATTTGGGTTGGACATGAAGGCAATAATATAGGAGAATGGAGCTGAGTTTACACATAATGAATGACTTGCAAGACTTTTATCAAGATAATGGTGTTGACTATCAGAGGAGTGCTCCATACACTCCATAATAAAATGGTGTTGTGGAATAAAAATATTACCACTTGCTAGATGTTGCAAGGGCATTAAGGTTTTGAGCCAGCTTACCCATCCATTTTTGTGGTGTGTGCATCTTAACCACAAGTCATTTAATTAATAAAATGCATCTCCTTATCTTGCAGCACAAGTCACATTATGAAATGTTTTTTTTTTTTGGAAAACCAGCTTTATACAATCATTTACAGGGGTTTGAGTGTTTATACTTTAGGTATAACCCTGACCCCCCAATGTGACAAATTTGATCCAAGATCTAAACCACGTGTTTTTCTCAGTTATGCCCCAAGGAAGAAGCAACACAAAATCTTAGATTTAAAAACCAGTGAGATGTACATACCTCATGATGTCCATTTACAAGAAAATATTTTTCCTTTTGCTATAAAGGACACTCAACATGCCTTTGGGGGAATGAATCTTACATGTTGGGACAACATAATTCACAATCAACAGGTGACATTATGGGACCAACTTGTTATAGCCATCCCATCTGATCATTCTTAATGTCCAAAAGAGATAGAAGTCAACAAGAGATATTCCACCTAGTACAGGCAATAAGCGCGTCCGATAAATTTCTAAACGCCTTGCAGATTATGAATTAGCTCTTCAACCTTCTCTTATGACTCCATGACCACACACTCCTACTCCAGCGGCTAACTCAATGGTATTTTCTATATGATAGTTCTTGTCAGACTCTAAATTTTCAAATATTCAGAATGCTTTTCTAGCAGCCTTCTCTATAATGGATGAGCCTAAAACTTTTCATGCAGCAGTCAAACATGCTCACTAGAGAGTGGACATGGCGACAAAAAGTAAAGCTCTTGAAGCAAATAAAACCTGTACACTTATGTCTTTCTTTGATGAAAAATGAGCGAGTGATTCCAAATGGCATTACAAAATCAAGTGTCACCCTAATAGCTTGGTGGAACATTGCAAGGCTAGATTAGTAGCAAAGTGGTTAACACAAGTGGTAGGAATTGATTACCATGATACTTTTGCACCCCTGGCCAAGCTCACAAATGTTTGATGCTTGATTGCAGTTGCTGCCAACCATAAATGGAAGATTAGTTGCTAGAAAGGGGGAGACTCGTATATGTAAATTGCAAAATCCTTGTATGGTCTAAAGCAAGAATCAAATAATTGGCACCAGAAGTTTACGATGGCTCTTACGTCACTGAATTTGATAGTACCTGGCGGATCACTCATTTTTCTTTACCGGTGGGAAATCTTTTGTTGCAGTTCCAATCTACATGGATAATATCATTATTACCAGAATGATTTACAGAAGATTGTTGAGTTGAAATGATATCTTCAGGAACAATTCAAGATTAAAGCTCTTTGGATATTTTTTTTGGAATAGAGGTGACCTCCTCTTCTTTCGAAATTGCCATCAATGAGAGAAAGTATGTCTTAGACATACATGGAAAGAGTGGCATGATGGGTTCTCGTCATCGTTATCTCTTGACATTTTGAGATGTTCATATTTAGAGAAATATAGACGGTTGGTGGGAAAATTTTTTTATTTGATGATAACAAGACTTTACATTAAGTTTGTTGTACACGTTTAAGTCAATATATGCATGATCCATGACAGAATCACTTGGATGCCGCCAATGATGTTTTTCGATTTTTGAAGGGAGCAATTTATTTTTTCGACGACACAATTTTATATCCTTGCAAGCCTTTTGAGATGCTGATTGGGGAGGGTGTCCCAAAACACGTTGTTCCACTACTGGTTATGTTATATTTCTGAATTATCACCCATCTCGTGGCGGTCTTTGAAACAAACAGTTGTCCCACGATATTTGACCGAAGTTGAACACAGGCCGGCTATGGCAGTTACAACTTGTGAAATCACTTGGTTGCTTCAATTTCTCTCCAATCTACAGGTTCGGAGCTTGTGGTGGTGCTGGTGGTCTTGGTGGGGGTGGTCTTGGTGGTGGGGCCACTAGTAAAAAAGTGCCCTCCGCCGACGGGTACAACTCTACACGTCGGCGGAGAGACCTTCCGCCGACGGGTTTTAAGACACATCGGCGGAACAACACAAAAACCATCACACCCGTCGGCGGGATAACTAAACACTTCCGCCGACGCCACGACGGACGCGTCGGCGGACATAGAGCTGAAGCACCGACGCACCGCTGCTCCAACCCGTCGGCGGAACCAATGATCGCTTCCGCCGACGCCTGTTAACGCGCGTCGGGCGATAACAAACTCAAACGCCGATGCGGTATTGCTGTCACCCGTCGGGGGAACTGCTGGTTTCGTCTGGTGACGCAAGCTTGCACGCGTCGGCAGACTCTGTTGGGAAGCGCCGACGCATCTTTATTCGTCGACCCGTCGGGGGAATTATCATTCTCTTCCGCCGACGGACATTGTCTTGTGTCGGCGGTATTTCTTTTGGGAGTTTTGTCTCCGCCGACGGGTTGAAATATTCCGTCCCTGCTTCCCGCCCAGCGTTACACGCGTAACGGGAAGACAGGGTTACTGAAATTTAAACCCTTTCCTTCGACGGAAGCCGTCGAAACGCGTCGACGGAATCGAGCGCGTGAAGCCTTCCCCGGCGTTCCCTGGCGTTCCCCCGGCGTTCCCCGTCGTTCCCCGGCGTTCCCCCGGCGTGCCCCCTGCATTCCGCCGGAAATTTCTCGTCTTTCTTCGTCTCGGCGTCTCGCGTAGTCCTCCGGCCGAAGGTCCTACTGTGCGTCTTTCTTCAAACCGCTTTCTTCCGAAGCCAAACACCCCGTTTTGCAGTGGCGCGCATGCTCGGCGTTCCGGCCAGCCACTGTGCGTCGAACCAAGCTGTTCGTTCCTCTCCCGCCGGCAAGTTTTTTTTTCTTCGCCATAGGTAAGTTTATTTTGGTTCTATAAACTTTCATTTGCTTCCCCTTTTCCTTCTTCGACATTATTCTCACTAGTTTCTCTTATTTTGGTTGCATAAATTTTCGCCGTCCTCTAGCCCTCTGTTGACAACCAGCGTGAGGCAATCGTCGTGCGAAAATCAGAGACAGAGCACGGTCCCGAAAGCCGCTGCATAACAGTAACGAGTAAGTTTTAAATTGTCGTTAGTGTTGTTTTAATTACTGAGAAGCATGTATTATAATTAATTCTCTGTTAAGGTTTGTGTAAATGGATTGTATTAAAGATATATTGTTTTTGGAGAATGATTTTTGCATGGTGTTGCAATCATGGGTTGAATGATGACGGGATGTGTTTTTGTGAAAATCAATGGTGGATGTGTGTTGTGTCTCTGTTTGGTTGCTCCTTGAATTCCCTCTATCTCTCACTCTCTTACTGTTTACCCTCAAAATCTGTTTTAAACTTCTAATTCTCTCTTCTTTTTTTTCTCTCTCTCTCTCTCTCTCTCCCTCTCTGAATTAAAATTCTGTTTTTATTCTTACATCTCTATCCTATTCTCTCTTAACCTCTCTCTCTTTTTCTCTTTCTCTCTCCCTCTGAATTGAACTTCTGATTTGAACTCTTTAACCTCTCTCTCTTTTTCTCTTACTCTCTCTCTCTGATTTAGAATTCTGTTTTAAACTCTTCCAATCTCCCTCTTATTTTCTCTCTCTCTCTCTCTCTCTCTCTCTCTCTCTCTCTCTCTGATTTAAGATTCTGTTTTAAACTATTACATCTCTCTCTTATTTTCTCCCTCTCTTCCCCTCTGAATGTAAATTCTGTTTTACACTCTTAAAGTCTCTCTCTTTTTTCTCTCTTCCCCTCTCTTGGTCTCTCTCTCTCTCCGAGTTACAATTCTGTTTCAAAATGGTAAACTTCTCTCTTTTTTTCACTCTCTCTCTCTCTCTCTCTCTCTCTCTCTGAATTAAAATTCCGTTTTTAAATCTTACATCTCTATCTTATTCTCTCTTTATCTTTCTCTCTTTCTCTCTCCCTCCGAATTGAACTTCTGATTTAAACTCTTTAACCTCTCTCTCTTTTTCTCTTTCTCTCTCCCTCTGAATTGAACTTCTGATTTGAACTCTTTAACCTCTCTCTCTCTTTTTCTCTTACTCTCTCTCTCTGATTTAGAATTCTGTTTTAAAACTCTTCCAATCTCCCTCTTATTTTCTCTCTCTCTCTCTCTCTCTCTCTGATTTAAGATTCTGTTTTAAACTCTTACATCTCTCTCTTATTTTCTCCCTCTCTTGCTCTCTGAATGTAAATTCTGTTTTACACTCTTAAAGTCTCTCTCTTATTTCTCTCTCCCCCTCTCTTGGTCTCTCTCTCTCCAAGTGGCGATTCTGTTTCAAAATGGTAAACTTCTGTCTTTTTTTCACTCTCTCTCTCTCTCTCTCTCTCTGAATTAAAATTCCGTTTTTAAATCTTACATCTCTCTCTTTTTCCCTCTTTATCTCTCTCTCTTTCTCTCTCCCTCTGAATTGAACTTCTGATTTGAACTCTCTTAACCTCTCTCTCTCTTTTTCTCTTACTCTCTCTCTCAGATTTAGAATTCTGTTTTAAACTCTTCCAATCTCCCTCTTATTTTCTCTCTCTCTCTCTCTCTCTCTCTCTCTCTCTCTGATTTAAGATTCTGTTTTAAACTCTTACATCTCTCTCTTATTTTCTCCCTCTCTTGCTCTCTGAATGTAAATTCTGTTTTACAATCTTAAAGTCTCTCTCTTTTTTCTCTCCCCCTCTCTTGGTCTCTCTCTCTCCAAGTTCCAATTCTGTTTCAAAATGGTAAACTTCTTTCTTTTTTTCACTCTCTCTCTCTCTCTCTCTCTCTGAATTAAAATTCCGTTTTTAAATCTTACATCTCTCTTTTTTTCCCTCTTTATCTCTCTCTCTTTCTCTCTCCCTCTGAATTGAACTTCTGATTTGAACTCTCTTAACCTCTCTCTCTCTTTTTCTCTTACTCTCTCTCTCTGATTTAGAATTCTGTTTTAAACTCTTCCAACCTCCCTCTTATTTTCTCTCTCTCTCTCTCTCCCTCTGATTTAAGATTCTGTTTTAAACTCTTACATCTCTCTCTTATTTTCTCCCTCTCTTGTTCTCTGAATGTAAATTCTGTTTTACAATCTTAAAGTCTCTCTCTTTTTTCTCTCTCCCCCTCTCTTGGTCTCTCTCTCCAAGTTACAATTTTGTTTCAAATTGGTAAACTTCTCTTTTTTTCACTCTCTCTCTCTCTCTCTCTCTCTGAATTAAAATTCCGTTTTTAAATCTTACATCTCTATCTTATTCTCTCTTTATCTCTCTCTCTTTCTCTCTCCCTCTGAATTGAACTTCTGATTTGAACTCTCTTAGCCTCTCTCTCTCTTTTTCTCTTACTCTCTCTCTCTCTCTGATTTAGAATTCTGTTTTAAACTCTTCCAACCTCCCTCTTATTTTCTCTCTCTCTCTCTCCCTCTGATTTAAGATTCTGTTTTAAACTCTTACATCTCTCTCTTATTTTCTCCCTCTCTTGCTCTCTGAATGTAAATTCTGTTCTTCAATCTTAAAGTCTCTCTCTTATTTCTCTCTCCCCCTCTCTTGGTCTCTCTCTCCCCAAGTTACAATTCTGTTTCAAAATGGTAAACTCCTTTCTTTTTTTCACTCTCTCTCTCTCTCTCTCTCTCTCTGAATTAAAATTCCGTTTTTAAAACTTACATCTCTATCTTATTCTCTTTATCTCTCTCTCTCTCTCTCTCTCTCTCTCTCTCTCTCTCTTCTCAACCACTCTGTTCTCTCTCTTGTCTCAATTGTCTCTCAAATTCCGTTCCACTATTTAATTCTCTCCCTTCCTCTATCTCTCCAATGGAGAATCCATGATAAGGCCACAGGTTTAGGTGTTGTTCACCATGTCTGATTTTTGGTATCTCAAGGCCAAGAGGTCCAATCTTTCAAGGCTACGGTTGTCGTCCGTTTCGTGCACTACCATCACCACCGTATTTGATTTTTTCGTTCGAATAAGGGTTGTGGGTAGTCATGGCCTTGAAGATTTTTAGCAAGGTGAGTTACCCAATTGAGTGTTAAACACCCAATCCTTTTCTTTTATGTAGATTATCTTCCAGAATTACCATGGATACGGACTATTTGAATGACAAGAGATGGATGTATGCATACAAGACAAAGCCGGCCCGGTGTCATCCAAGATTTGTTGCAGGTGTAAATTTTTTTATAGATTATGCAAGAGAAAGGTTGGGAGTGCAAGGCAATGGTCTTGTGCGTTGTCCATGTCGGAAGTGTGAAAATGGACAGAACCATGACTGTGAGACCATCAAGACCCATATAGTCTTACAGGGTTTTTTCCCGTTATACGAAACCTGGTCATACCATGGAGAGAGACCACAAAATCAGTCTGACATTAATATGCCGAGTGGCCATGGTGAGGAGATGGGAAGGATGTTGGGTGATGCTTTCATCCACAATATGGAACAAGACTCTGCACCGAATGATCCTGATGATGCAGAAGTACAGAAATTTCAAAAGCTACTGGAAGAGGTGAAGAAGCCGCTATATGGAGGATGCCAGAAATACTCAAAACTGAGTTTCATGGTGCACTTATTCCAAATAAAGTGTTTGAGCAGATGGAGCAACAAATTGTTCTCAGATGTTGTCTCCCTTCTTAAAGACGCCCTTACCCCAGATAATGTGCTGCCACGAAGTTGGTATGAGTCAAAGAAAACGATGGCAGACTTGGGATTGAGTTACGAGAAGATCCATGCATGTCCGAACGACTGTATATTATACATGAATGATTTCAAAGAACTCGATAAGTGTCCAACATGTGGATCCTCAAGATGGGCAGTCAAGAAAAAGGGGAGAGTGCAGACCGCTTCAAGACCTGCAAAGGTCCTTAGACATTTTCCCTTGTTGCCGAGGTTGCAACGGTTGTTTATGTCCAACATAACATCTGAGTTTATGACATGGCATGGTTCAGCACCTGCAACTGAAGCGGGAAAGATGATTCACCCCAGAGATACGGCAGCATGGAAACACTTTGACAAATTGTATCCATCCTTCAGTTCCGATCACCGGAACATTCGATTGGGTCTTGCAAGTGACGGTTTCAGCCCATTTAGGTTTGGGACAGGGTCGAGCCATAGTACATAGCCAGTGACCATTACTGTCTACAATCTTCCTCCTTGGTTGGCAATGAAACAACCATATTTTATGATGACCCTTCTTATTGATGGACCAAAGTCCCCAGGAAACGACATTGATGTCTACCTGCAACCGCTGATTGATGAGCTAAAAATGTTATGGGAGTCTGGAGTGAGAACTTACGATTCACATACAAGGTCATTCTTTCAAATGCGTGCAGCGTTAATGTGGACAATATCAGACTTTCCTGCATATGGCATGTTGTCTGGTTGGAGTACGAAGGGGTACAAAGCATGTCCCACCTATCACGTCAGCACTGGTTCGTCATATCTGCCGCACAGTCGAAAGTGTGTATACATGCGGCACCGAAGGTTTCTACCGAATGATCATCCGTGGCGTGCAGATAAGAGGTCGTTTGATGGGACAGAAGAACTAGATGGAAACCCTCTTCCCTATCTCGAGCGAGGACATTATGAATAGTCTGGTGGGGCATGAAAACGCTGTGTTTGGGAAGGGAAAGGGGTTCAAGCGGAGGCCAACAGCAGTTTGCCCAAGGATGGAAAAAGAGGAGTGTATTTTTTGAACTTCCGTATTGGAGTAGTCTACTCATTCACCACAACTTAGATGTCATGCACATCGAGAAGAATGTATGCGACAGTATTTTGAGTACACTCTTGGAAAAGGATGGAAGGTCAAAGGATAACTTGAAGTCCAGATTAGACTTGCAGGCGCTTAACATAAGGAAACAACTCCATCCA
This sequence comes from Aristolochia contorta, assembly GCA_022405105.1. Lineage (NCBI taxonomy): Eukaryota > Viridiplantae > Streptophyta > Magnoliopsida > Piperales > Aristolochiaceae > Aristolochia > Aristolochia contorta. The sequence goes on along the minus strand of CM039667.1, from coordinate 12,238,442 downwards.
CGTCCGTCGAAAAAAGTTGCTTGTAAGTTATTAATTCCTCATGCGGCGTATAGTTTGACGAAGGATGAAAAAACACGTTTTCTACGTGTATTGAAGGAATTAAAGCTCCCATTCGGTTTTAGTTCAAATGTGTCAAACCAAATACAAGTCAAATCAAGAAAAATAGTGGGCCTCAAGAGTCATGATTTTCATGTTCTGATGCAACAGCTACTTCCATTAGCATTGAGGAAAACGATGTCAGTGCCGGTGTGCAAAGTTTTGCTTGAGTTTTCTGCTTACTTCAGGGAGCTGTGTTCCAAAGTGATTGATGTGCAAAACATGGAAAGACTTGAGGCAGCCATCCCATTAATCTTGTGCAAGTTAGAGAGAATATTTCCGCCTTCGTTCTTTGACGTCATGGTCCATCTGAGTATACACCTAGCAACAGAGGTCAGACTGGCGGGGCCGGTGCGATGCTGATGGATGTACCCAATTGAACGTCACTTGCTTACATTGAAGAATTACATCCGCAATAGAAATCGGCCAGAGGGATCCATTGCAGAAGGTTACTTGATGGAAGAAGTAACTACTTTCTGTGCACGTTATGTACAGGGGATGGAGTCCAAGATTAGTAGACCGGTGAGGTATGAACCAGGACCTTTAGGGGCAGCGCCTCCTAATATGCTCACTCCATATGAGTTATATCAGCTCCACCGGTTCTTACTATTCAACACTCCAGAGGCTCATCCGTACCTATTGTAAGTAGTTCCAGTCCTCTAACTAAATATTATACTGTCTACAACCAATTCACTACTACTTAATTAAGCTCTTCCACATTTGGTTGTAGGGAACATAGAGACTACTTGAGAAGGCTGCACCCCCAATGGACTGATCATCGGATACAGACTGAACAACACTTACATTTTGTGCAGTGGTTCAGAACACGGGTGAGTTTATCCCCCAAAGCAGTAATTTGATGTGCTTCCATTAAAGTGTATTCGCTCTGGTGACACCTCATCATCAAATTGTTTAGGTGATTAAATAACCGCATCACGGCGATGCGATAGAAGATGTACAATATCTTGCTCGGGGCCCCAATTCCGAAACCAAGTCGTATAAAGGTTTTTTTGGGAATGGTTACAAGTTTGAGACAGAGCAAGTTGATGGAAATCGGACCACTCAAAATAGTGGTATTGCCACTGTGGGGGAAGGACGTGAGGTATTTTACGGTGTTCTGCGGCTGGTACTCGAAGTCTTCGTTGGGCCTTGGAGTCCCATCAGCATATTTAAGTGCAGATGGTTCGATATGAAGAAGGGCACTGGTTCTATTAATGATGGGTTTGATTACACATTAGTGAATTCGTCAAGGCAGACGTATGAAGACGAACCCTTCATCTATCCATCTCAAGCCCAACAGGTATTTTATTCGGAAGACCCTGTTGATCCAACTTGGAGAGTTGTGTGTCGTTGGAGACCTCGGGACCCATACGACATTCCTCTAGGGCCCGTCGATGTGAGGTCCGAAGAAGATGAAGCCATCTTGTTGGCACAAGACAAAGGGATCGGAGACGTCACAGCATTGAACCAAGTTGATGATGTTTTGTGGGTACGCACTGACCTAGGTCCTGGATTAAGAATTGATCCTGCAGATTTGAATGTAACATAGCGTAAGTTTGATATCTCTCTGTTTTATTGTAGTGTGGTTCGTAATAGCTAATTTTATTTATTTTGTGAAGAAAGCTGATAATTATAGTCTCTCTAAATTTGCAGGGTAAATATGCCACCGAGGAAGCATCCGATTGACTCCTCATCACCGTCACCATCTAGGGTCAAAGTTCGGGCAGTTCGGCCAGCCCGAAAAACAGCAGTCCTGAGTCCGACTCGGCCTGCCCGGGCCACTCCAGTTCCGACTCCGACAGCACCGGCTTCTGCTCCAGCTACAGTAGCATCATCCTCATAGATGCCAGACATGGGTACTAACATAAACCAGATTTTTTTGTTTTGAAAAGTTTGTGTTCTAATTTTAGCTCTTTCATATTATAGATGAGTGTAATCGTAAGTTTAGGGAGTTCTTTCCAGAATACGAATCACCTGAGAGCTATTCTTCAGGTAAACTTGAAGTGTAATGATATTTTTGTAGTGTGTTATATGAATTGTGTTCTAACTTGCAAATTGGCAGGCCCGATCCCTATGGAAGACATGGAGACGCAACGACCCGATTGGGCAGAAACAGAAGATGTTGCTGAACCATCAAATCCGCGTGGGAAACGGAAAGTTAAGGCATCTTCGTTTCTGCCTGATAATCCTTGGACGGTCATTATCAGAGATGGCCAGATGGTTGCAGGCCGACAGTCTTCATTGTCATATCTCATGGGGACGGTAGTACGGGCTGATCAGTACTTTCCGTTGCATCTCCAGTGGTGTGACTATCCCCCCCATGAGCTGCAGACCTGGTTTAACGTTATCAAAGTAAGAAGTGCTAGTTAATTATTTATTTTCAAACGTGTGATGGTTAAACTGACTCGGTTTTTTTTGCAGGCAAAGTATAACTTTGTGGATGATGAGGGAGCTCCAGTCACAGAGCAAGAGGCCTTGGAGGCTATCAAGCCCGTGCTCCAGAAAATCATTAGAGATAACCGAGCAGCATATAAGAAAGAGCACTATGATGGGAAGACTGACGAGCAACTGAAGACTTGTCCCATACCTGGTATGAGGCAAGAGGACTGGGTTCTCCTCGTGAAGTATTGGGACAATGTCAGGAGTAAGGGTATCGATGAGCAGAACACTCGTAATCGACAGAAGCTGAAGACAACGCATACCCTTGGGTCAAAGTCTCTTCCGCGATTCTTAGAGGAACAGGTATTTATATGATTACCTTCTGGGAACTCTTCTTATTTTTCCTTTCTCTCTCTTTTTGCTTACTGCTTAAATTAATTACAGCGTACGTCTGACCCTGAGGGCTACACTTTCCTGATGGCATACATCAAAGCTCATCAGAGGAAGGATGAGATGTATCCAGATGAAATAACTGCTGAACACTGTGTAAGTTATATATTTTTGCTTTATGATCTGTGTTGAATACAACTTCCAGACCTATTTAATTCATTAATTTCACTTGTCTGCGAGAGCGGTAGCCATGCAGCCTTTGAAAGTAACGTTGCTCACTCCAAGGATCCCAGAGAGGTGACACCGGTAATAGATACAGTGTTTGGGGGCCACAAAGGCGGCTACGAGAGAGGGGTTGGTACAGGCGCTCGACTGCGTAGAGGTGCCTCTTCCAGCTCTCGTAGTTATGTGGCATTGGCTGAACAGTTGGAGAGGGAGAGACGGGATAAGGAGGCATTGTCCCAGCAGGTACAAGCCATTAGCGCACGCATGGAGAGGCTAGAAATGTTACTTCTTGCATAGTCACAGCAAGGTAAGAATTGTCTTCAGTATTCTATATTATTTTAAATTGATGAGCATAAATATATATCTCTAATTTTCTACGTGTTAAGCTTCTGTAGGGTCTTCTGGCCATGGAGAGTCCCACCCGCCGCAACATTGACGATCGTATTATTTTGGAGGTTAGTAATACCATCTTCAGACTCTTGCTGTTCAGTTTGCGCTAAGATCTCTTATTTTGGCTGATAAGCAACATTGGAGTTCAAAATGGCAAGTTTAGATGTTGGTGGGAGAAGTAATATACTTCTATTTTGGTTCTCAGGTTGTTGTGGAGCTGACGTCAGATTTGTGGAAGAAGCCACCGTTGCCAAATTTTGTAATGGAAACGGCGCGTCGAGATCACTTCCTCTTTGTTTTTAGTAGACTTCGTAAATTTACACATTCTTGATCTTTTCATCGGATCCATGGTGTAGACACTGTAGTTCTTTATATATATAGAACTTTTTTTTTTGCATACGTGTGCTTCTGTTTATGTTTTTCTTTTCATTATTGTAAAATTGTGTGTAGTGATGAAGATAACAGGTCAAAAGAAAAAAAAAAGAAAAATCAACATAAAAACAAAAACCTTCCGCCGACGGGTTCACACGCGTCGTATGACCCGTTCCACCGACGCAAGAAGCATGCGTCGGCTGCTATTAGACGACGCGCAATGGCGCGTCGGGTCAAAATAGTTCGCCCACGCCCTAGGACGCGTCGGCTGACCACCGGCAACGCGTCATGACGCGTCGGGTGAACTCCGACGATGCTCGGTAACGCGTCGGTAATAAGGCTTCGCCAACGCGTGGGAAGCGTCGTCCAAGGGAGTTCCACCGATGCTTCGTCATGCACCGGTAGACTATTTCCACCGACGTACTTTCTACCCGTTGTGGGAATCATTTCGCCGACACGTTCACATCCGTCGCGGTAATCTTTCATCCGACGCGCCTTAGTCCGTCGTCGGATGATTTCCTTCGCCGACGGCTTCACGCGTCGGCGCACAATTTTCTATTGCATGACGGGTGTTTTGGTTACGCGACGGGTAGATGCGTCGGGTGACGCATGCGGCGACGGATGTTACGACGACGTGACGTGACCCGTCGTCGGATTTCTGCCGACGGGCTTTCTGGTTCGGCCGGTGCGTTGTGGCCCGTTGGCGGATGTGTCATTTTTGCTAGTGGGCAGGTGGAGGTGGAGGGTTTGGCGAAGGTGCGGCTGAGCAGGATTTGGGGGTGGGCAGTCGCCGGTGCCGCTTGTGATATTGGTGGACGCTACTATTAATCAGATCACATTGAAACTGTATTAACACTTCTGTGCTGTCCAGTAAATATTTGTGTACTTTCTATCTATCTATTTGGGTGTCACATGTCACAAGTCCTCGACTGAATATTATGTAACCTTATAAACCTATTTTAAATAGAGCAACAATGCTAAATATTCGTTATGACTCTTAAAATTTTGTGAATGAGCCATTGAATTTTAATCTTAGTTGTCCACTTCAATTTATCACGGGAAGATTCACTCAACCTGAAAATAGGACAAAATCTACTACAATGTCATTATAATGCAGACTATTAATGAACTTAATTAGTGCTCTGTAATTGACTACTTATTAATAGGGGTGTAAATGGCAGACGATGGCTGTTCGACTGATAAATAAACCACACAAAATGACAGTTAAATAATATTATCCTTTTCATGTTCTCCCGTTTACCGCTTTACTGATTACTAAACAGAACGGAAAAGAAAATAGCTCTTCCAAATATGCTTTACCGTTCTATCAATTAAATAATGGTAGTATAGTAAATTTATTAATCTTTCTCTTTTTTAACTTTTTATATTTTTATAATTGATTAATAGGCTAATTCCTTCTTATAACAAGTCCACATCCCACACAAAGAGATATCATATCATTATAATTATCAAAAAATGAAATTTTACTTATTTGTAGATAAAAAATTTTACTTACTAACATGAATTTTGACTCTAGATTCATGAATCATGGGTCATGTAATTTGGAAGCATTACTATTTTACTAAGTGATAAGGCATACACGATATGCACATATACATAACTTATGCATGACATAAAAATTATTATGGGATTCATGTTCTAAATTTCTGAAGTCCAACAATCATGAATCAACATAGTCTATCACTTTATTAAACTTAGTAGTTGGCCCCTTAGACTCTTCCTTTAGGTATAACTATTTATTATGAACATTGATCTCTTAGTTTATGTATTACTAGCTAATATTGAATTACTATTATTATTTACCTTAGTTTATATATTACTCTTTATTATTAACATTAGTCCCTTAGTTAGTAAGTTAGTTAGTTTATGTATTATTACTATTTATTATTAATATTAGTCCCTTAGTTTGTTTATGTAAGTACTTGTTGTCCCTAATTTAGTTAATCTTAATTTATCGACCTTAGTACTTTGGTCCTTCACTCCTTCCATCTAATTCATCGATTCATCATTCCATTAAATCAAATCCCTAATTTCTCTCTTTCCAGACTGGCAAGCGACTGCTTGAATTCCATCAACTCATCAAGCAAAAATGTCCAGTCTTCATTAGATTCTATCATCCCTAACAATCTGGAGACGACTTTGACGAGCCTACACAAGGTATGAAAAATCGATACGTATCGGCCGATACAGGCCGATACGTATCTGTTTCCCTAATCAAGGAAACAAAATACAGGAAACTCACCCCCTTATCGTCCGTATCGGAGGGTTTCCTAACTTATCGGGAAACCTTTCGATACGTTTCCCCCAACGGCAGGATTTTTAACTTGATTCACAGAATCACGATGGGAAGGGAAATCATAAAATTACGGAAACAGAAACTAAAAGTTAGGAAAAAAAGAAGAGGATTACATACGACCTAGTAGAAGAAGGAGAGGAGGAAGAGCTGCTAGGCGAAGGACTAAGAGCTGCTAGGCGAAAGACGAAGAGCTGCTAAAACCAGCTACGGAAATCAGAAACTAAAAACCAGAACGAACCTGCTTTCAGGTAATCTTCTCTTTTATTTTTTCCGTGTGCTGGACGGTTGAATCGCCTTCGGGCCTTGGCAGTAAGAAGTAAAGTCTTTCGGGTGTTTGCTTTGAACACCAAAACAATAGAGATAAAAAACAGGAAAGAGAAAGCTAAAAACTAAAAAGTTAGGTTCGGATGTTTACAATACTCTCTCTTACTTTCTAATATTTTATTATTAAAATTAAGAATTAAAGTTCAAGGCTCGGAAGACACTCCTCTTATAATTCTCTCTATTATTTTTAATATTTTATTGTAAAACTAAAAAGTTAGGTTCTAGTGCTCACATACTCCTCTCTTCTACAATTCTCTCTTTTACTTTTTAATATATTATTATAAGACACTCCTCCCTTTTACAATTCTCTCTATTGCTTTTAATATTTTATTGTAAAACTAAAAAGTTAGGTTCTAGTGCTCACATACTCCTCTCTTCTACAATTCTCTCTTTTAATTTTTAATATATTATTATAAGAATTAACATAAGTAAAGTTAGGTTGTACTATATTTAATATACTTGAAAAAACACTTTTTATTATCTCTTTAATTTTAATATTTATATACGTCTAAGTCAAACTAACAATGTTCCTAATTCAATATATATAATTTTTTACTTATTGTTCATGGTGCATGTCTTTAACTAGATTCACTATAGTAATAATTACTATGGTACTATTGTTAAATTGATGTTTATTAGTATTTGGATAACAATTTCTGATCTTTATTACATTAAATGTGTTTTTACATTTAGTATCACTTTTTACATAAATATTGTACTTGAGTGGTATAACTTTGACATGTATATACATATTAGATGCCACCAAGAGAAAGCAAACGTGACATTGGATGGGATCATGGTTCTATGATTGACAATAATAGATTAAAGACCAAATGCAAATGGTGTGGACATGTAATGAACAGTGGAGGTGTAACTAGGCTGAAGCAACATATAGCTGGAGGTTTTAGCAATTCCCAAGATTGTACAAAATGCCCAAAAGGAGTGAAAAATGCTTTGAAGGAACATTTACGAAATCAAAAGAAAGACAAAAGGAAGATTAAAGAAAATGAAGAACAAATTCTTTCACATTTGAAACAAGCTGATGGAGAGCACGAGTGCTTCAATATTGATGATGAGGATGATAGCGATGTTCCTCAAGAGAGGAAAGACTTAGAAAGAGCTATAAGAATTAGTCGCCAAGAAATTGAAGATTTGGAAGAAAGAAACTGGAGAAGTAGAGGTGGATCAAATAGTAAACATAGCACTCAAGAATCTCATGTCCATAAGAGAAAGGCATCAATAACAGCCTCTTTAAAAGATCCTTATATTTATGTACCTGAAGCTGCAAAACAAAGAAGGCTAGAGGATAGTTGGACAGGCAAAGCAACCCAGAGTTTAGGACGATGCATATCAAAATTTTTTTTATACAATCATATTCCGGCAAATGCAGCTAACTCCATATATTACAAAAGCATGGTTTCTCAAATTCAAGAACTCGGTCAAGGAGTTAGACCACCAACTGCAAAAGAAATTTCTGGGGTATATCTGAATGCTGAAATGGAAGAGCTGCAAGATTATATCAAAGATTTAAAGAAAGAATGGGAAACGTACGGAGTTACTATTATGTGTGATGGTTGGACAGGTCCGACAAGGTTAAGTATAATAAATTTTATGGTGTATTGTTTTGGAAAAACAATCTTTCATGCATCAGTTGATGCCTCAAAGTTTGTTAAAGACCATCAATATTTGTATAATTTGATGGATAAAATTGTGGAAGAAATAGGTGAAAAACACGTAATTCAGATTGTGACAGATAATGATGCTGCATTCAAAAAAGCTGCAAAGCTTCTAATGGAGAAGAGAAAACATCTGTATTGGACTCCATGTGCAGCTCATTGTATAGACCTAATGCTGAAAGAGATGGGAAAGAAAATTTTCATGCAAAATGTGATGGAGAAAGCCAAAATTATAACGAACTATATCTATAACCATAACTGGGTATTGGCTTTAATGAGAGAATATACTGGAGGTGAGTTGGTTCGTCCTGGAATGACAAGATTTGCTACTAATTGGATAGCATTGTCTAGCCTTTACAAGCACAAACAAGGGCTTAAGTTTATGTTTACCTCTGAAAAATGGTCAAACTATCATTTGAGTCGAAAGACAACTACAAAAGAGGTGGAGGACTTAATTTGTAGTAATCAATTTTGGGATAGTATGCATGAAGCTGTTAAGATTTTAGAGCCAATTGTCAAAGTTTTAAAAAAGGTTGATGGAGATAAGACACCTACAATGGGTTATATATATGAGGCAATGAGATTAACTAAGTTAGCAGTTTAAAGAAGCTTCTCCGAGATCATCCAAGCAGTATTGCTATATCATTGATGATAGGTGGAATCGTCAACTCCTCCATGACTTACATGCAGCAGGTATGTTATTATTTATGATGTATTTATAAATAAATAATTTTAGAAATTGATTATTTATTATTACTCTATATTTAATAATATTGCAGCCCATTACCTCAACCCGAAGTACCAATATACTCAAAGAATTGATACAAATGAAGAGTTATTATAAGCTTGCATAAGGTAATTGAAAGGTTAGAGCCAGATGAAGAAAAAGCATTGAAGGCTTTGTTTGAGGTAACTAAGTATAATATTTTTTTTATGTTTTAAATGATTATGCGAATTATTATGATAACAGTTGATAAATTTTTTACACAAAACTATGTCAAACTTATTTTTTAGGCAAAAAAGTTTCGTGAGAAGTTAGACACTTTTGGCTCTAGAATGGCTACTCAAGCTTGGAATAAGTCTGAACCAGGTATATTTTTACACTTTAGAAAATATTTTATTTTATATAAAAATTATATTTAATTATTTGTGTGTTTGCAGCTGATTGGTGGGTTACTTATGGATTAGATGCCCCCCATCTTAGAAAGATTGCCATAAGAATTTTGTCTCAAACATCATCGTCATCAGGTTGTGAAAGAAATTGGAGCACATTTTCACTTATACACACAAAGCAGAGAAACAGGTTATCATATGAGAAATTAACAAAGTTGGTGTTTGTTCATTATAATATGAGACTTAAGTTGAAGCACATATCACTGGATATCAAGAAAGGAGACGAATATTTTGATCCTATCGATTTGACAAATATATTTGATGAAGAAGACCCACTATTGTCTTGGATAGCAAAGATGGAAGACCTTTCTTTAGATGAACCAGGAGATTTTCCACATCGACCTTTTGGTGTTTTGGCTTCAGAGATGAATATTGATGTTGATAACTGGGTTGAAGAACAAAGAGATGCACTTGCGAAAAAGAGTGGAGAGTTATTCTAAGTAGTAAACTCCGAGGATACTACACAAGACCCTTATGTTGGTGATGGTAGTGATGCTGGTGATATTGGTAATTCATACAAAGGTATATGTTTTACAGAAGAACAAAATTTTGACCATGCTACACAAGACTCCAATCATGGTGCAAGAGAGAGAGATTAGGTAGTGACATTTTGGGTAGTGATGTAGTTTTTTCATACACTTGAGTCAGTAAGAACATTATGCTTTTTTTATTAATAGCATTAATGAATATTTGTACTTTTCTATATTTTTAATAAGTTTTCCTAAAGTATCCATGGTCATTACATGCGTTTCCTTGCGTATCTATTCGTATCCACGATACGTATCCGTATCCTTAAGGTCCGATACATTCCGTATCTCCGATAATGCGAACCTTGTTCACAGTACTCAGGTGTGTTATTTCCAATTTTAAGGCTGAAATTATCAAGTTACCGTTGACGTCATCATTCTAGGGCTGACATCAACATGTGTTCTTCTGCTGGTTATTTCTGCCTTGAATTCTGGATATCTCTTTTGCTGCTATTCTCTTCTTTTTTGGTGGCTAGGTTGGGGAGCAGCAACAATCTGCCTTCTCTACCCGAACTATTCCGCGAAGGTGGAAGCCCGAGGTACCCACTGATTTCTCTGCCTCTCTTCATTTTTCTCTCTTCTCGGATCTCCCTTTCTCGCTTCTTGAATCTCCCTCTCTTCTCTTATCTCCCTCTCACTGCTCTGATCTCCCTTTATCTCTATCGTTCTTCCATTCTCTCTTTGGTTTTCACTTTAATCTCTCTACCGTTCTTCCGTTCTTCCGTTCTTCCTCGCCCTTTTATTAACTTTTGCATTTCTATCTTCCATAATTATTTTATGAAATTTTTGCTAATTTCCTTACCACACAATGAGTTATCATATAACTAGCAAAAAATGATATTTTGCTTATTTGTTTTTATAAATGAAATTGGTAAACTGAGTAAAAAGGGTTTTACTTTTAATAATAATTATATAAATTAAAACCATTATATAAAACATAAATTAATTGAATCTTAAAATTATAAATCTTAAGTCAAAAAATTGAAGTCCACATATAGGTTTAAAGTGATGTGATATGGATTATAATACTTGAATGAAATCTAATAAATATGTTGCTAATTATACAATTAGCCCTTTAAGCAATAGGTCTCAATGTCCGTAATTAAATAATAATAAATCTATTATTCATTATTGAATTAGCTTATGAATCAACTGGTCTCAATGTCTGTAATTAAATCATATACACATTTAGGAGGTCATCTTCATAGTAGTTCATTAGTCATAAGAAAATCGCATATGCCATCCCTCATCATTTATTTCAGTACTTATTTTGACTTTGACTAGTTACAAGGTACAATCAACCATACCCTCTAAAATTTTAGCTTTTAACTTTTACCCTCACAACTCGCAAGTCGATTTAAAAGGAATTTTATTCATATGCGGCACCATACGTTAATAGCTTTCACAATTTTATTACACTATATGATTCATCAATCATAAATATGAAGATTATTTTTCTCCTTTATTTTTTATTGTTATTATTTATTATGTAAAAAATTTATAATATTTTATAATATGATTGAATTTGTGAATATTTATTAATCTAGCAAAGGTCTTAAATTTAAACCAATATATAAAACATATAAAAAATAATTCATAAATTTGAAGTAAAAAATTGAAGTCCACAAGTAAGATTGATATATCTTAAGCCAAACGTTTGAAGTCCACATGTAAGAAATAATGTGATGTGATATGGATTATTATAATTGAAAGAAATCTAATAAATATATTGTTAATTATACAATTATCCCATTAAGCTATAGGTCTCAATGTCTATAATTATATCCTAATAAATCTATGATTAATTATGCAATTAGCTTATTAAGCAACATGTCTCAATGTCTACATACACATTTAGGAGGCCATCTTCATAGTTGTACATCAGTTAGAATAAAATCGCATATGCCATTCCTCATCATTTATTACAGTACATATTTTGTCTATGATTAGTTAGAAGGTACATTCAACGATACCCTCTAAAATTTTAACTTTTAACTTTTACCCTCACAACTCGCAAGAAATGGAATAAGGTCGACGTCGAATGATTGCTTCTGGGGGTCCTATCTCTGTGTCATCCGGTGGTTGGGTTTCAGACTCATCCACCGCTTGAGATTCTATATCATCTGGTGCTTCTGTTTCCATGTCCTCCATTGGCACCGGCTCAAAGGGTCCTAAAACAATGGAAATACAATTATCGGAGATACTCAATTTGAATATGTATAAATTAATTGAGAACAATATATTGATATATACCTGCTTCATTGATATATCATACGAATATCTACTGGCGCTGAATGAAAACAAAAAACATAAGTCCTATAGGAATAATATAAACTAAACAAACATAAAGTATGCCTCTGATAAGACATGCCAGAGTCTTTCTTCACAACCATTATCCTGCAAAAAGAGAAATAGAAGTATGTTATTTACAAAAAATAATCTCAAAATACAACTTATTGCCACATAATTATCTAAACATTATGTTTTGTTAAGCTCATCTAGATCAATCCTCAAACCTTCCCCGAGATCTCTATGCACCCACACAACGTCATCATGAGGGTTCAATTCCTCCATGCTTACCTCTCATGCATCTTGGGCATATAACAAAGCTTTAGCACTACCATCATGATGAACCACCAACATCTCGTAAGTATCCCTTGGTCTCCAATTACGACAAACCGCATTCCAGTCTACGTCGGTCGGATCCTTGGAATAAAAGACTTGTTGTGCCTGAGATGGGAAGATGAATGGTTCGTCTTCAAAACTTCATTTCGTTGTGTTCACTAAAGTGAATTCATACTGATCAACAACACGACCAACTCCATCTTTCATGTCATACCAACTGCACTTGAACAAGTGTGTTGGGGGTCCATGTCCCAATATGGACCTCTAATACAGATTTCAAGACCCCATAAAATATATCATCCCCGTCTCCAATAGTTACAACACCTCTATTTTGAGACACCCGGGTTCTATCAACATATTCTGTTTCAAATTTGTACCCATTGACGAAAAACCCTTGGTATGAACGAGCATCACGTTTCGGACCTCGTGCAAGGTCGATTATTTCGTTAGGTACATGTCCCCTCACATGCATATTGCTGACCTGAACATGTTTTGAAAATGATCATTATGTGTACTCTTGTTGAAGACTAATGCACAGATAGACATATTGTATGCACTTACATGTGCTTTAAACCATTGCACAAACTTCCTTCCTTGCATTATCTGTAGCCGATGCTCAGACCATTGAGGGTGCAATTGTTTCAAAATATCTTTATGTTCTCTACAATCAGTAGAAAAATAAAATAAAATAATAAAAAAATAAAAAACATGGTTTTTTCTTTCCTTGACATGTTGTACAAGGCATGTGGAATGATCACCTTACCAACATCTTTCTTTGATCATTTCGGATGGAGTGGTTTTCGAATTTTGAGTCTCTTCAAATCTAATCTGGACTTTATATTATCCTCCATCTTTCTGTAACAAGGTGTGCAATATACTTTGACCCATATTCTTTTCAGTATGCATGGCATCAATATTGTGCCGAATCAATAGAGTACTCCAATAGGGAAGTTCAAAGAATATGCTCTTCTTTTTCCACCCTTCGGGAATATGTTTTGTTTCATTTCTAAGGGTTTTACCTTTTCCAAATACAACATTCTCATATTCTGCCCAGATATTCAAGATATCCTCTCCTGTACAAGTAAGTGGTGCATTATCATATTCTTCAGTCCCATCGAATGACTTCTTGTCTGCCCTCCAAGGATGACTACTAGGTAGGAAACGATGATGCCTCATGCACACATATTTACGACTGCAAGGCAAATATATTGAACCAGTCTTCAATTGACATGAAGGACAAGCTTTGTACCCTTTTGTACTCCAACCCGATAACATACCATATGCAGGAAAATCACTTATAGTCCACAACACAGAGGAGATGAAGTCAAATCAATCGCAGACATCTGTCCTATAACTGGAAACGATGCTCCAGCATCAGAAGCATAGTTTGGAGAGTATCAAAAGTTACCGGATGTTCGTGGCTGGTGACAAGCTGAGCAAAGAACTCAAAATTAGAACCGTGCTGAGAACATAGTAAACAACAATGACATTGTCGAGAGGTTGTCTGAAAGTCGAAAGATCATCAACTATGTGCTTGACTTTGTCAAGATAGGTTGACATCGAAGAAGACCCTTTGCGTAATGACTGGAGTTGAAGGCGAAGGTGATTCAGCCGGGACAGATCGGTTGATGCATAAACTGGCCGAAGCATGTCCCACATTGTGTGCGCTGATGTGAGGCCAATTGTTTGCCAAGGGCAGCCTCTTAAAGAGTGGGTACGATCCAGCACCAGATCGTCTGCTCAAGGAGATACCAAAGCGTGTAGGTGGATTGACTTCAAGATGAGAAGAGTTGGTGCTAGGAATAAACTATGGTGGAGGAACCACAATCCCATCAACGAGTCCCATGACGGATTGTTGAGCTTGATGGAGACATAATGGGAGATATTCGAGATTGTGAGATGGTCAGAGAGGATGGATCGAAGAGGAAGAGAGAAAACACGGGAAGTGTTGAGTAATATGTTCTAGGGTTTGTGACCTAGGGCCGGCCTGATACCATGCAAGAGGTGAAACTCTGACTAAGTATTTTGTATAATCACAAGTACATATAGGCTGGAATCTGAGTTGAATTAGGAATCTAACTCAGACTTAAGCAAAAGAAAAAATATCTTTTCAAAAGATTATTTGACAAAAATACAACATCATGTATATATGGAAAGAGTCTCAAGAGGGCAGGACATTGTATTCGTGATCTGATATGGAGACAATATCTTTGGCAAGGTTTATATATGTATGTATGACAATCAATTAATGCTACATAGGGGTTTCAATTTGTTTGGTAATTTGTCCCAACCTAAATCATACACAAACTGATAAAAAATCCTTAGGCACCCATTAACGTCTAAAAAAAATATTTTGAGTTCTGATTAGGTTTTTCTAGCATATGAGTAAACTTCGTAGGTTCCCAGTGAGTGCTTATTAGGACCTAATCCTCCCCTTCTAAACCGTATGATATGCTTAACAAGAATCTCGAGAGATTTTAAAGGATTGAACCACAAGTCATTTTATGAAATTGAAATTGAAATTACATTTATATGTAGCACCCGTGTAGTACTAATGACACGGTTTTATTAAATTTTATATGATTCATTGATCAATAAACTTCATTAGGTGAAAAATTCACAATAACAACAACAGTAGGACGCCTGTGGTGTTCCTGGCGATGGCACTGCATTGTGACCCCACTGGTGGTTGTGAGCCTTGCATTCCTAGTCACATTGGCTGTTGCCTTTGCAAGGGGAGGTGCATTACGTAACTTGCACATTTGGCCCCACTTCCTCAGCCAATATTTCTGCATACTCCTTCGCTTCCACTCCTGGTCATTGGTAGTGCTGAGTGGATTGTACAAGATAAATATTAAAGTGTATCTCTCACTTGGTTTTTTAAAATTAAGAATGAGAGAATTTAGAGAGCTCAACAGAAGGTGGACAATCAGAATTCGACTTCCCTCCCAATTATTAGGTGAATCATAGAAAATATAAGAGTAAAGCTAGCTGAACCTAGGCCGCAATACCTATCCGACATACCTGATGTAACCAGCCAATAGGAAAAATTAAAAATAATAATTTTTTTTTTATTAAATCTTTTATTCTAAAGGATCAATCCTAGGCAACTGTGTTTTGGATTGGCTGGTTACATCATGTACGTCAGATAGGTTTTGTGCATAGGTGCAGCTAGCATTTCCCAAAATATAATCCTTTCCAATTATGGTTTGAATCCTATGATAAAGCTCAAGCTTATTAATTACAAAAGTTATAAAATGGAAGTATGATGTTAAGTCCTAAGTATGTGTTATGGCACCTTGTTAGGATCCGCTGAGAATTAAAAGTTATAATAAAAAATTGAGTAATGCTAGTTGAACCTACATGCAGTGCCTACCCCACGTACATGCTAATCTAAATCCCTTAAAAATATAAAAAAAATATTTTTTATTTTTGAAAATCCTATATTCTAAAGGTTTAATTCTAGGCATCAATGGTTTAGATTAACATGTACGAGGGAAAAGTACTGCACATAAGTGTAGCTAGCATTTTCCTAAAAAATAACTAAAGTTTTAGATAAAGAAATAAGTAGTGTGTTAAAAACCAAACCCAACTAACTGAACCAGAACAAAAAGTTCTTAAGAAATCCTCCCCAAATGCTTGAGGAAGGATTTGAACCTGCAACAATTCATTTTCCTATGAAACCATCTAACAATGCAACTCTATTGCCTCTCATGGTTTTTTATGTACTAAAATTCAACACATTACGACAATACTAAAGTGTAATTTTAACAGTTAAACCATTAGTCCAACCTAGTTTCACCGGGTTTGACCAAATAAAGACATACTACCAGTTTGATGGCTGGTCC
Organism: Aristolochia contorta; assembly: GCA_022405105.1. NCBI lineage: Eukaryota > Viridiplantae > Streptophyta > Magnoliopsida > Piperales > Aristolochiaceae > Aristolochia > Aristolochia contorta. Next base: position 12,222,100 of record CM039667.1, on the reverse strand, counting down.
AGTTTTTTAAAAGTTGTGAATAACTATATTATTTACACACATAGAAGCTTAAAAGGATCATATTCTAAAGTGGAATAAAACCATATAGGAATATATATGATTGTTTAAATAAACTGAGTCATATTCTATCATAGGTTTCTTTGTTTTCCTTCTGTTTACTGATATAGTTGATGGATTTATTTCATTAATTGTTCTTTACCATTAATAATTACATATAGCCTCATGAAAACCTAAACTATAGGAATAGAATAATAGTTTACATAAAACACAACATTATCCATCGGAGGAACATAGGTAAAACAATTTCCTAAACGAAAACTAGTCCTAAATAGAAACATAGTCCTAGATGTTTGTTAATAAAGTGGAGGAACTGATCAGCTCCATGTTTGCTAATTTGGAGGCCTTGGCTCTAAGAACTTAGGGGAAAGTTGAGAACTCTGCTCCCTGATTTTCAGTGATGTTGCCTAAAGTATAGTTGTATGAGACTTACCAGAGTCGGATTGGGGGAAGAGACAAAATCAGGCGTTATACGAGGAGCTATATCACCGTTATTCAGGATATGCAACATTCCAGAGCGTGAGTCTCAGATAGTTTTGATGAAGAATTTGCCAAAAAGTGCCAAAGGGAAAGATTGGCACTATTAGTGGTTGATTTAAATTAGAAATTTTGAACTTGATTGACTTTTTATTAGAGTTTCTATCAGGTATGTACTGGATATGTACGTTGCCATATGTGATGAGCTTCTTATTGTTATATCAAATGACCTTTTATGTGTTTGAACAATAATGTCACCAGTGGAGATATATTCAGTGTGGAAGTGTTATTGTGTGTAACGTTATTTGCGGTGTTGCACATATTCAAGGGGAGTAACAGGTAGGGATGTAAACGGGTAATAAACGGTACGGGTAATGGGTTTCCGTTTACCTTTTATATTTTTGAACCCTTTACCTGTTACCCTCCGTACCCGTTTAGTTCCGCGAAATTCTATTCCGTTTATTACCTGTCAGAAAACCGGGTAATCGGGTAATAAACGGGTAACAATCGTGTAAATAATAAAAAATATAAAAATTACAAAAAAACAAAAAAAAGGAAAAACGGAGTAGAACACCCAAGAGAAAAATAGTAGAGAAAAATAGAACACCTAAGAGAAAAGAAATATAAAAGCGAAAAGAGCAAAGCAAAATCGCAACACCGATGGAAAAAGAGAAACTCACCGAACAAAGAGAGAAGAATATAACCCAAAACCAAAAGAGAAGAGAAAGAGAGAGAATGAGACGAACAGAGGAAGACGAGAATCAAATACCTCGCGTTAGGACTAGGATCTTCCTCGTATGCCTCGGGCGAGAGAGAACTGTTGCTGTTTGCAGACTTGTCGAAATCGTCTTCCACGAAATCGATGGGTAAATTTAGGTCTGATTCTGACTCTTAGAGTTTTAAACTTTGGTCCTTTGGACAACGGATCCCGAGAAGGGAGAATGAAAAGGAGAGAAGGCAAAGTGGGTCCTAAGGATAATAACTAAAGTCTACATTGTCTATATTGTCTAATAATATTTTAGTAATAGAATAATATAATAGGGTTGTAAGTTTGTAATAACGAGAAGGAGAGAAGGCGAAGTATGGAAGTAGGTCCAAAGGATAATAACTACATAGTCTATATTGTCTAACAGTATATTAGTAATAGAATAATATAATAGGGTTGTAAGTTTGTAAATTTGTAACTTGTAATTTGTAAGTTATATGTTATAACTAATAGCTTATTGCTTGTCACAATGTTACTTGTATTAAATTATTACTGTTATGCTATAATGGCAATAATTGCATAAGAAATTTAGGGTGTAAATTTATATAAAAAATAAATATTTTATGATTAAACTAAGTAGATATATAAATTTACTATATTACTCTTAAACGGTAAACGGGTAAAACGGGTTCGGAATAGCTATTTCCGTTTCCGTCCGTTTATTAAACAGTAGAGCGGTAAACGGATAATAATATTTTATTTCAGTTTTATTCCGTTTATTAATCGTGCGGACGGTAGAGCGGGTAATCGGCTCCCGTTTACATCCCTAGTAACAGGTCAGTATGGAGGCGGTGAGATTGTTACTATATCAGGAGTCACAAATTTAATCTGGTGTGGGATTTGGCTATTTTAGACTAAACAAGATATGTGAGGCTCAAGTGATTTGTGTAATTTCTAATAATAGAAGATCATAAGGATTTATTAAGATTCTTAATTTGAGTATCACAGAATCCAAATTTTGGAAATATTTGGTATATAATCTCGTACCCGGATAGAAACTCTAGTCGATTTCCTATTTGGACTGAATCGACATGATCTATCAATTGAAAAAGAATCAAGGGCTGAATTATGGTCAGATTGGTGGATGTCAGAATATCTGCATATTATATATATGGGAGAGAATGTATGTTAGAGTTGATTAATTGCTCAAGCAGCGGCCAAAAGAAGGTGAAATTTTTATTAAATATTTGAGCGTTGAGAGTGCAACATCTGAGATGATTTTGAATGTGCAAGAGATCTGGGGGTGTTCTCCTAGAATGGGTTGGTAAATCCAACTACTCTCAAGAGGAACGTATATACAAGGGGAGTCTATGGAGGTGATACACCTGACATTGTCTTGGGATGAACAAAATGTGGTCTTCGAGGGTACTGGATGACCATCCACGAAAGATGGAGGTTGTAATATTTGAGGCATTAAAGGTAGGAGTCTATTTCATAAAAGTCTATGACTCCCTATTGCCGAGAATAAATTGATTCTAATCAAGTACAGCAACATGAATCATATTTCCATTCAAAGTTTGTATAATATTATCTTCTCTTTTATATCTGTTTTCTTTTATAGCTTAGTCTCTCCATTATAAATCTTGTATATCTACAACCATTCATTATCAATGAAATCAATAAAAATTCTTTTGTACTTTTTTGTTCTTCTCTTCTTCGGGAACTACGGATACTAAATCTCTATATTATTTGCATTCATCGGATCATCCTGGGTAAGTTTTCGTGACTCGTTCCTCTCAAAGAAGATAAGAGAACTTTTTTAATTGAAGGATTAATTTTCTCAATGCCCTCCAATTAAAGAAAAATGCCAGATTTCTTGATGGTAGTATCAAGGAACCTAACTCTGACTCCTAAGAATGACAAACTTGGGAGCAATGCAACACCATTATTCTAGCCTGGTTGAACAATGCGTTTGAAAAGAGAGCTCCAAAAAACTGCTGCCTACGTTGAAACAGCTAGAGTGGTTTGAATATACCTGGAAGATAGATACAGCTTGGGAATGGATGTTAGGGTTTACGGATTGAAAAAAAAACACTGCTATGCTCAAACAAGAAAGGAATTAAATTTCCTTGACTACGGGAAATTGAAGATGATATGGACCGAATTGTAACCGTTTGATCCATGAGCACTTGTAATTGTGGCGGATGCTAGTGTGGACTCACTAAGAAGATCAAAACAATTCACGAGAGTGAGAAGGTATTTAATTTCTTATGGGTTTGGATGAAGGATTTAGCACGGTGCGCAACCAAATCCTTTCATCGGAGTGTCTACCGAATCTCGAAAGAACTTATGCAATACACAGGAAGAAAAACACGTGATAATGACTCTAGGATAGGATAATCGAATCATACCTACAACTCTAGTAAGCACAAAACCAGAAGGAAATCAATCATGCTCCAAATCAGAAAAGAAAAACCCAGAGAGATTGACCTAAATGCGCTCACTACAACAAGATCGGGCATGTAAAAGACAACTCTTTTGAGATCATTGGATATCCACCAAACTTGAACAAGCGGAAATCACTGAACAAACCTAGGGAACAGAGTAACACACCTTTGCTGAAATGTCCACCAGAGGTTATGGTAATATTCTCTTTGACCGTAATTCATTGCAGTGACAACAATTAGGCATGTTACTCCAGTAGCTGGGGAAAGACATAACTATGGGAGGAAGAGAGGAAGGTTGTGGACAACGACACAACATCTGGATTCGTAGGTAACATTTTTGTTTGCCCAAACTTGTCACATGAAGGAGAAAAGGGGATGGGCCCATATCTGGCTCGAATAGAGACTAAAGATCCTTCGGGCATCGTAGAGATGACTGAAGGGGAGCATAAGGCAGGCCGAATGGGTGAATGACCTGCTGTTGTGGGTTTTATGGGCTGTATAGAAATTAATGCAACAGACCCATAAATTGCGGACTCAAGGGCCACAGGTCATATCTCAAACAAACTGGAATTATTGAGACATCCAACATGCAAAATCCGTATCACAGTCCATCCAAAATGCAAGTCTTAAATGGTGATATGGTCCGGTTAAAACAATGGGCAATACTTTCATCACTAAAAATATAACTTTGAAGGATGTTTTGGGGGTTCCCGATTTATAATTCAATTTACCTATTAAGAGTTAGGGGTAGTTTAGTAATTTTATTAAACTTTAGTTAGTTATTATTTGTTAATTGTTTATTTTAATTGCTCCTCAAGCCATAAATGACATCATTGTAATTTTGTATTTTCAGATTCTATTAACATGTTTTAGGGTTGTAGGTCAAAACGACTTTACGATCTTTTTCTCTCCTTCTCTCTTCCCCTTCTTCCTATCTCTGCACTTTTCTCTTATCTTTTATCTTCCTTCACTAAATCTAACGTGGTATCAACGCGGGTCTGTATGTGACGACTCGTCACTTACAGAGGTCATGGGATCTTCTTCCTCGAAGCTCGTTGAACAAGTTTGAAGTTTTACAAAGGTCTTAGATTTTGGGAGATCTTTAAAGTTTGTCTCTTTTTTGTGTTCTTCTACCATTATCTCTTGATAATGACTTCTACTGCTGATTGAAGTATTGTTCGTATTGGTTTACTCCTAAAGGGTGATCCTTTGCTGCTGTTGGGTTCATAAGAACCTGTATCTGCGACTGTTACTACTGTTGCTGGTAAAAAAAATTGAATTTTTACACTGTCTCGGGATTTGTGCCAAACAAAAAACTGTCTTGAGCTGCGAAAATATGCCACTTCTAGTCACAGGTAGTTTTGAACGTGTTTCAGAGCTTCGAGGTACATAAAAACTCGTGTTTCCCGAATTTGAAAGGGTTTTCCGATGCATCTGTGCTCTAATTTGTGCTGCTGCTGGTGGTGGTGCTGCTGACATTATCTATTATGTGGTCAGAAGCTAAAGGTTCAATATTTCTTTCTTTTGCTATTGTCGGAAGGCGAATGATCTAAATTCATGTGTAAGTGCTAGATGCACAACCTACTGGCCTTAGAATGGGTTTTCTGCTACTGCTGAGTCGTTGGACTCACACTGCTGAGTCTTTGGACTCGTACTGGTGAGTCTTTGGACTCGTATTGCTGTGTCGCTGGACTCGTACTACTGAGACTTTGGACGCATACTGCTGAGTCGTTGGACTCGTACTGTTGAGTAGTTGGACTCGTACTGCTGAGTCGTTGGACTCGTACTGCTGGCTCGTTGGACTCATATTGCTAGCGTCATTGCTGCACTTCTGCTGAAAGGGTGATCGCTAATACTTCTGTTTAAGTGTGCTACACGCTTGGTGCTGCTCCGAGAAGGTGTTATTTTGCTGCTACTGGGTTCATTAAACCCTCTTTATGCTATTGCTACAGCTACTGCAACTGTTGCTCCCGCCTTGGGATTTGTGCACACTCTACAAGTTAATACTAAAGATCAACTAGCTGATCGACTTACTAATGGTCTTCGAAGAAAAGAATTTGAATACCTTCTCTCCAAGCTGGACCTTCATGATATCTACGCTCCAGTTTGAGGGGGAGTGTTAAGAGTTAGGGGTAGTTTAGTAATTTTATTAAACTTTAGTTAGTTATTATTTATTTATTGTTTATTTTCTTGCTCCTCAAGCCATGAATGGCATCATTGTAATTTTGTATTTTCGGATTATATTAATACTTGTTTTAGGGTTGTAGGTCAAAAAAACCTTACGACTTCTTTCTCTCCTTCTCTCTTCCCCTTCTTCCTATCTCTGCACTTTTCTCTCATCTTTTATCTTCCTTCACAAAATCTAACATTACCATCTGTGAGTAATTTAATCAAAGATCACGAGAGTGCACTCATATTTTTCTTGACTTTTGAGTTATATAGGACTTATGTTCGAAGATGCTGATTGAAGTGGGTAAAGTGCCAGACGAATTATACTATATGGAGTAAAAAAGAGAAGGATGAGTTTTGCCAGCCAGGAATAACACTAATGGGAGTTTATGACATCACAAAATGTACATCTTCTACTTAGCCGTTTATTTTATATTCCTCATTTGCAGATTAATTATGCAGATGATAGGTTTTGTGATACTTGTTGTAGGGCCAAGCAGACTCAATTAAATTTTCATTCTAGGGAAAGAAAGTAAATATTAATTTTGATCTCATTCACTGCGATATTTGGGGGCCTTATAAAGCTCAATCTCAAACTGGTGCACATTATTTCTTAGCTATTGTGTATTATTTCAATCATGCAATTTGATTTTATTTAATGAAATACAAGTAAGAAACTCGGACTTTTACTCCATTTTCAAGTGGGCAAAGACACAATTTGGAGTGGACATCAAGGCAATAATATACGGAATTGAGCAGAGTTTACACATAATGAATGACTTGCAAGACTTTTATCAAGATAATGGTGCTGACTATCAGACGAGTGGTCCATACACTCCATAATATCACCACTTGTTAGAAATTGGAAGAGCATTAAGCTTTTGAGCCAGCTTACCCATCCATTTTTGTAGTGCATGCATCTTAACCACAACTAATATAATTAATAGAATGCATCTCCCAATCATGCAGCACAAGACACCTAATGAAATGTTTTTTTTTTTAGGAAAACCAGCTTTATACAATCATTTACAGGTTTTTGAGTGTTGATACTTTAGGTATAACCCTGACCCCCAATGAGACAAATTTGATCCTAGATCTAAACCACGTGTTTTTCTCAGTTATGCCCCAGGGAAGAAGGAAAGAAAAATCTTAGACTTCCAAACCTTTGAGATGTACATACTTCGTGATGTCCATTTCCAAGAAAATATTTTTCCTTTTGCTATAAACGACACTCAACGTGCCTTTGGGGGAATGAATCTAACATATTGGGGCAACTTAATTCACAATCAACAAGCGACATTTTGGGACCAACTTGTTAATGCCATCCCATCTGAACATTCTGAGTCCAAAAGAGATAGAAGTCAGCAGAGATATTGCACCTAATGCAGGCAATAAGCGCGTCCGATAAATTTCTAAATGCCTTGCAGATTAGAAAGTAGCTCTTCAACCTTCTCTTATGACCCCATGACCACATACTCCCACTCTAGCGGCTAACTCAATGGTATTTCCTATATAACAGTTCCGGTCATACTCTAAATTTTCAAATATTCACAATGTTTTTCTAGCGGCCATCTCTACGATGGATGAGCCTAAAACTTTTCATGCAGCAGTCAAACATGCTCACTAGAGAGAGGCCATGGCGACAAAAGTAAAAGTTCTTGAAGCAAATAAAACCTGGACACTTATGTCTTTGCCTGATGAAAAATGAACAATTGATTCCAAATGGCGCTACAAAAACAAGTATAACCCTAATAGCTTGGTGGAACATCGCAAGGCTAGATTAGTAGCAAGGGGGTATACACAAGTGGTAGGAATTGATTACCATGATACTTTTGCACCCCTGGCGAATCTCACAAATGTTTGATGCTTGATTGCGGTTGCTGCCACCCATAAATGGGAAATTAGTTGGTAGAAAGGGGGAGACTCGTGTATGTAAATTACAAAATCCTTGTATGGTCTGAAGTAAGAATCAAAGAACTGGTACCAGAGGTTTACAACGGCTGTTACTTCACTGAATTTTGATAGTCCCAGGCTGACCACTCCTTATGTTTCTTTACTCATGGGAAATCTTTTGTTGCAGTTCTAATCTACGTGGATAATATCATTATTACTAAATTGATTTAAAGATGATTAATGAGTTGAAATGATATCTTCAGGAACGGTTTAAGATTAAAGATCTTGGGGTATTGAAATATTTTCTTGGAATAGAGGTGGCCCGCTGTTCTTCTGAAATTGTCATCAATGAGAGAAAGTATGTCTTAGACATACTTGGAAAGAGTGGCATGATGGGTTGTCGTCATGTTATTTCTCCGATGGAGAAGCTGGCATCGTTACCTCTTGACATTCCGAGATGTTCAGATCCAGTGGAATATAGACGGTTGGTGGGAAAATTGCTTTATTTGACGATAACAAGACTTTACATTAAGTTTGTTGTACATGTTTTAAGTCAATATATGCATGATCCACGACAGAATCACTTGGATGCAGCCAATCATGTTTTCGAGTTTTTGAAGGGAATAAGTTGTTCCCACGACACAATTTTATATCCTTGCAAGCCTTTTGAGATGCTGATTGGGGAGGGTGTCCCAATACACGTTCCACTACTGCATATGTTATATTCCTGGATCACCACCCATCTCGTGGCTGTTTAAGAAACAAACACTTGTTCCACGATATTTGACAGATGTTGAACGCAGGGCTGTGGCAGTTACAACATGTGAAATCACTTGGTTGCTTCAATTACTCTCCAATCTACAGGTTTGGAGCTGGTGGTGGTGGTGGTGGTGGTCTTGGTAGTGGGGCCAGTGAAGGTGGGGATTTGGCGAAGATGGTGGTGCAAGCGGCTGAGTAGGATTTGGGGATGGACAGGCGCAAGCGGCTGAGTAGGATTTGGAGCTGGGACAGGCGCAAACGCCTGTGGTGGCATTTGTGGACGCTACTAGTTATTAGATCACACTGAAGCTGTATTAACACTTTTGGGCTGTCCTGTAAATATTTGTGTACTTTCTATCTATCTATGTGGTTGTCACATGTCAAAAGTCCTCGACTGAATATTATGTAACCTTATAGCATATGTTCCTCCGAACCTATTTTAAATAAAACAGCAATGCTAAATATTCCTTATGACTCTTAAAATTTTGTGAATGAGCCATTGAATATATATTTTAGTTGTAGACTTCAATTTATCACTGAAAGATTCACCCAACATGAAAATAAAATACAATATACTACAATGTCATTATAATGCAGAATATTAATGAACTTAATTAGTGTAATGTACTTGACTACTTATTAGTAGGGGTGCAAACGGCAGCCGATTGTCCACTCTACCGTTCGACCGATTAATAAATGGCACAAAATGGTAATTAAATAATATCATCCATTTATCGTTCTATCGTTTACCGATTTGGCAATTAATAAATGGAATAAAAATGGAAATAGCTGTTCTGAATCCGTTCTATCGTTCTATCAATAAAATATTGGTAGTATAGTAAATTTTTGAATCTTTCTCATTTTTAACTTTTAATATTTCTCTAATTGATTAAAAGTCTAATTCCTTCTTATAACAAGTCCACATCCCACACAATGAGATATCATATAATTAAAATTATCAAAAAATGATATTTTACTTATTTTTGTAGGTAAAAGGTTTTAAAATTTATATTTATATTTATATTTTTGTTATCTTATGATATTTATCAACTATATCCTATGTCTATATGAGTCATTGACTTAGACATAGTAACATGAATCATGGGTCTTGAAATTTGTAAGCATTACTATTTTACTAAGTGATAAGACATATAGGCTGAGCACATATACATAACTTTAGCATTGCATCACCATTACTAAGGGATTCATGTTCTAAATTTCTAAAGTCGAACAATCATGAACCGACATAGTCTATCACTTTATTAACCTTAGTAGATAGTACATTAGATTCTTAGTTTATATATAACTAATTATTATGAACATTTGTCTCTTGGTTTAAGTATAACTAATTCTTATGAACATTGGTCTCTTAGTTTATGTATAACTAATTATTATGAACATTGGTCTCTTAGTTTATGGATAACTAATTATTTTGAACATTGGTCTCTTAGTTTATGTATTACTATTTAATATCGTATTACTATTATTATTAACCTTAGTTTATGTATTACTATTTATTATTAACATTTGTCCCTTAGTTAGTAAGTTAGTTAGTTTATGTATTATTACTATTTATTATTATTATTAGTCCCTTAATTAGTTAGATTATGTAAGTACTTATTATCCCTAAATTATTTAAACTTAATTTATCGACCTTAGTACTTTGGTCCTTCACTCCTTCCATCTAATTCATCGAATCATGATTCAATTAAATCAAATCCCTATTTTCTCTCTTTTCCGACTCGCGAGCAACATCTTGACTTCCATTGACTTCAAGCAAATATGTCTAGTCTTTATTAGATTCCATCATCCCTAACAATCTGGAGACGACTTTGACGAGCCTACAGCAAACAGCCCAAGCATGGCGACGTTGGTGAGCAGCAACAATCTGTCTTCCCCGCCCGAACTATTCCGCGAAGGTCTAAGCCCGAACAATCTGTTTTTCTCTCTTCTCGGATCTTCCTTTCTCTCTTCTCGGATCTCCCTTTCTCTCTTCTCGAATCTCCCTTTCTCTCTTCTCGAATCTCCCTTTCTCTCTTCTCGAATCTCCCTTTCTCTCTTCTCCGATATCCCTTTCTCTTCTCTGATCTCCCTTTCTCTCTATCGTTCTTCCATTCTCTCTTTGATTTTCACTTTAATCTCTCTACCGTTCTTCCATGCTTCCTCTTTTCGATTTCCCTCATTTTTTTCTTTTTAGTTTTGATTTTTCAACATGTTTTTGAATTAATTTCAATTTTTAACATTTTTAGTAAAGTTTTCCAATTATTTCCAATTCGGAAATACAACAAGGTAAAATTTAATCGGACTAAATGGTAATGGCAAAGAATTTCGTAATCGGATACGGAATGCGGAAATACCTCTGCGGTTTCGTTTATGTGCCGTTTACACTCCTACTTATTACGAACACATCCTCCACTTCTAAACCGTATTCTATGGTATACGAGAAGCATGGGATTTCATTTAAGAGACCCCACAAGTCATTTGTATGAAATTGAAATTTTATTCATATGTAGCACCTTGTGTTACTAGCTCTCACAGTTTTATTACACTTTATATGATTTGTCTACCATATATATGTAGTTTATTATTTGGACCCTTTTCAATAGGGTGTAAACAGAATCCGATTATCCGTTCAACCGTCCAACCGATTATTAAATGGAGCAAAATAGAAATAAAATATTCTTATCTGGTTACCATTTTTCGTTTACCGTTCCACTGTTTAAAAAATGGAACGAAAATGAAATAATTTTTCCAAATGCATTTTACCGTTTCATCTATAAAATAAGGCTAGTATGGTAAATTTATTAACTTTGTCATTCCTAACTTCCATAATTATTTTATTTAATTTTTGCTAATTTCTTTACCACACAATGAGTTATCTTAAAACTAGCCAAAAATGATATTTTACTTATTTGTTTCTATAAATTAAATTGGTAAACTTAGTAAAAGGGTTTTACTTTTAATGATAATTATATAAATTTAAACTAATATATAAAACATAAAAAATAAAACATAAATTAATCGAATCTTACAATTATATATCTTAAGTCAAAAATTGAAGTCCACATATAGGTTTAATGTGATGTGATATGGATCGTAACACTTGAATGAAATCTAATAAATATATTGTTAATTATACAATTATCCCATTAAGCAATAGGTCTGAATGTCCGTAATTAAATAATAACAAATCTATTATTAATTATTCAATTAGCTTATTAAACAACAGGTCTCAATGTCTGCATACACATTTAGGAGGTCATCTTCATAGTACGTTCATTAGTCATAAGAATCGCATATGCCATTCCTCATCATTTATTTCAGTACATATTTTGACTATGATAAGTTAGAAGGTACAATCAACCATACCCTCTAAAATTTTAGCTTTTAACTTTTACCCTCACAACTCGCAAGAAACGGAATAAGTTACCATAATCGAAAATGGTAATTAGAAGTACCTATCCCATTTCGATTATGTACCGTTCACACCCCCACTTTTCTATAACAGCAACAGTATAAATAATCCTGCGGCGCTCCTGGCGGTGCCACTCCGCAGTGACCCCAGTTGTAGTTCTGAGCCAAGCACTCCAGGTTACATTGATGATCACCTTTGCAACGGGGAGTGCATAATGTAACACTCTGTTCAGCCAACCCTGCAAAGTCGAAGAGAAAACTTATAATCCCTCCATGAAAGAGATGATTAACAAACCGCAAACGGCAAACGACCGTCGTACTGATAAGGACTTAGCTATATACACAATTGATACATAATGCATACCTGGGGAAGTGGCCATCATAATTAGGATAGCGATGAAAAGCAGAGAAAGAACAAGTGTTTTAGCCTTTGGTGCTGCCATATTTTTGAATATATCTCACCGCCGGCCGATGCCCGACTGAGTTGTTTTCAGTATGCTTGCCTTCTGGGGTACTGCCCAACGATGCCTTTAAATAGTTATCAATATCCTATTTTTGGCAAATTGTTCATCGTTAAGATTTACTCTCGGTAGCCAATATTGCTGCACACTAGTTTTACTAATTAAAGAAAAAACACAAGATTGGGGATCTCGTTCATTTATTGCAGGCGGGAGGCTGGAGCGCGAGTTGGTGGATTATTTCAGCGTGGCGAGTTTCTCTCTAGCGTCATAATTTAAACAAGCTAAGTAGTACATGGTGTCCCCCGGGTTAAGATTAAGAATTTATGAAAGAAAAGACACTTCGAAAGATCGATGCAAATTTCCTACCTACTCAGTAACCGAACCGAACCCTTTTAATTTACCAAATTAAAATCGACCCGAGTTATACTTGGACCAGGACAAAAGGTTTACTGATCAGTTGACCCCATTAATTAGCTCATATTTGAAAAATAATTAAACATTAGTTAAAATGCATATTATATCCGCTAATTGTAAAAGGACTTTTTGATATTACTATAAGTTTCCGTAGATAGATTTATTCAACTCATTTAAGTTGGTTGCGATAGTTTTGTAATCGGGAAGTGGTGGTGGGGGGTTGGTCTGAATCGGTGTTGAACAGATTGACAACCAAATTTGACAATATGCTTGTATTCCCCCAATTGTCACCACATAGCTTGGTAACAAAAAATCCGAAATTTGTAACTTTCAGGGCAAAAATGATAATTAAAGTTGTGGTCCGACTGCACCCTTGGAAATAGGTTGATACTGCAGTTTGGTTGTAGTTTTGGCCACTCATTAATAAACATTACCCTGTCTAATCTAGCAGTAATTCGATTTGGGCCCATCCGACCATCTGTCACCGAATGGAAAGGCCATGTACGGCTGATGTTCACCCACCCCTCCAAAAAAAAAAAAGAAATTATAATTAATAAATATATAAATATATAAAATAAAATAACACCACGCCCTCCCAATCAATGAAATTTTTAAAAGCTAAATTTGGATTGTTGAATTACAAAAGAGTTTTTTACATTATAGACCCGGTTCAATGCCTCCAATGAAGTCTTTCTTGGATAAAATTTAGTGAATAGGCAGAATAAAATATTTGCTATTTTATAGTATATTTTCTGTATTTATAAATTGTCCTAATCTACAATATAATTTATTTGTAAGTTTGGTTCAATAAATGTAGATTATATTCGAAACACTTGTAAAAAATAATGAATGGTTATTCATAGTCAATTGTGGTGGATACTAATGAGGTTACACAATATAGTGATGTTGGACAGCAGAAAAATATTTTGACCATGCAACACATGACTGATCATGGTGTAAGAGAGAGACTAGGTGTGGTATTTTAGTTAGTTATGTTGCTTTTTTTTTGAAATATTTGTATCAAAAAGAAAATTATATTTTTCTAATAATAATAAGATCACATTTCATATTTTTAATAAATTTTCATAAAGTATCCACTATGCTTATCTATTTTCTTTATGCCCCCATGCCTTGCGTGTCTCCAATACAACAAATCTTGCCCTAAAGTTTGAGGGCTAGTGAATTTTTTTCACTCTTGTATACTGTGGCATTGAAGTCGCCCATACGGAGGGGCCTATAAGGGGACCCCAACCTAAGTACTAAAGAAACGAGATCCCTTGTGTCAAAACTTCTAGGGTTAGCCCACTTTTTGCATTTTCAGATGAATGTATATATGACCGTAAACAGGTTTGCCGACATTCAGGATCTTAATACAAAAAAGAAAAAAATGGAAAAAAGACTTCCAGGGGAACATGTTGGTGCCATAGCTTCCATGCATGTTCCTTCACTGAGACAATTAATTGTTCTCGTACAACAAAAAGTTTGAGTTTGTATTAGTAATATATAAATTACCCGCTATTCGTAACCGTTTTAAAAATACTCTTTGTTGTTGGTGGGGGCCCTTGGACAATAGTGAGCCTATTAAAAATTAAGATAGTACCAGTATTGATGTCGACCGACCAAACTGAAACCGGTTTAAGTAACGCAAGCACAGTAGTTTCGGACTCTCAACAACTTCACTTTACCGTATATAGTCTTCACCCACTCTAGCATTAATATAAAGCGTAGGGCGTCTTAAAAGCTCTCATGTCGGGTGTGAAAGACTGGTCAAATTTTGATGGAGTCGCGCTTATGGGTTGAAGTGTAGTCATGAGGTCCAGGAGCCTTTCCATTTTGAAAAATATGAATGTATGAATGGCCAAGCATGTAAGTCCAGGAAAGAGATTTCATGGTTCATGATTTAGTAACAACATGAGAAATGCTAGTAATTTGGCATCTAAACATTTAACTGGGTCAGGATGCATTAATCGATCATCGGAAATAAGGAGGAATGATTTGGGTAAGAGATGAGGGGAAGGAGGTTTCAGAACATATGCTGAATCAACCAAACTGAGCATGTAAAACTAGCAAAGTAATTAAACCCCCGAGTGGGATGCCCAAGAATTAATAGTTTTTCTTCAATGTATCTTCTTTATCCATATTTTTATAAGGGTAGATGATCAGAGGGATGTCATGGGGTTTTCCTCGATTGGAGTACCGGATGTGTGTGGCTCGCAGACAATGCAAAGGAGATGATCAGCTCCAGTTTTGGTGTAGCGTTACTGTCTAACAGCTCCTGATTCAGATCAAAGAAAAAAATGCTCCTGATTCAGATCAAAGAAAAAAAATGCTCCTGATTCTCGATTGTGTTAGCAGTAATACTGAAGAACTGGCCGGAATTATGATGGGTACTGGAAAAATCAGAAGCCGCAGTAACTGCATGGCGTCTCTGGTTTTAAAACTAATAAAGAAATATATGTATTAATTTCTCATACCAACCCTCTGCCATGGATATGAAGACCCTCCGCTGTTCATTGACAGCCTATTTACTGTACTCCTCTTATTTCATCCTCGCGCGTAAAGGGTTTTCTGACGATAGGGAAAGCCGCGTCAATCGCTGTAAATTCGATTTATGGTCGAAGAGAGACTCTGCACTGTTGCAAGAATTTGGTTTGCAGATCTCTCTCATTTTCTCTCTCATTTGCTCTCTCATTTGCTCTCTCTCTCTCTCTACGGAATCTCTCTTAAATTCTCTCTCTCTATGGAATCTCTCTCATAAATTCTCTCTCTCTACGGAATCTCTCTCTTAAATTCTCTCTCTTTAAATTTTCTCTCTGATCTCTCTCTTAAATTTCTCTCTCACTCTCTCACTCTCTCTCTCTCTCTCTCTCTCTAACTCTCTCTCTCTCTCTCTCTCTCTCTCTCTCTCTCTCTCTCTCTCTCTCTCTCTCTTAAACTCTCTCTCTCTTAATCTCTCTCTCTCTCTTAATCTCTCTCTCTCTCTTAAACTCTCTCTCTGATCTCTCTCTCTCTTAATCTCTCTCTCTCTCTCTCTCTCTTAAACTCTCTCTCTCTTAATCTCTCTCTCTCTCTTAATCTCTCTCTCTCTTAAACTCTCTCTCTGATCTCTCTCTCTTAAACTCTCTCTCTGATCTCTTTCTCTTAAACTCTCTCTCTGATCTCTCTCTCTTAAACTCTCTCTCTGATCTCTCTCTCTCTCTTATACTCTCTCTCTTAAACTCTCTCTTAAACTCTCTCTTAAACTCTTAAACTCTCTCTCTCTCTCTCTCTTAAACTCTCTCTCTCTCTTAAACTCTCTCTCTCTCTTAAACTCTCTCTCTCTCTTAAACTCTCTCTCTCTCTAAACTCTCTCTTAAACTCTCTCTCTCTCTTAAACTCTCTCTTAAACTCTCTCTCTCTCTTAAACTCTCTCTTAAACTCTCTCTCTCTCTTAAACTCTCTCTTAAACTCTCTCTCTTAAACTCTCTCTTAAACTCTCTCTCTTAAACTCTCTCTTAAACTCTCTCTCTTAAACTCTCTCTTAAACTCTCTCTTAAACTCTCTCTCTTAAACTCTCTCTTAAACTCTCTCTTAAACTCTCTCTTAAACTCTCTCTTAAACTCTTAAACTCTCTCTCTCTCTCTCTTAAACTCTCTCTCTCTCTTAAACTCTTAAACTCTCTCTCTCTCTCTCTCTCTCTCTCTTAAACTCTCTCTCTCTCTTAAACTCTCTCTCTCTCTCTCTCTTAAACTCTCTCTTAAACTCTCTCTCTTAAACTCTCTCTCTCTCTCTCTCTCTTAAACTCTCTCTTAAACTCTCTCTCTCTCTCTCTCTCTCTCTCTCTCTCTCTCTCTCTCTCTCTCTCTCTCTCTCTCTCTCTCTCTCTCTCTCTCTCTCTCTCTCTCTCTCTCTCTCTTTCTCTGCTCTGCTTCCTAACTACAAGCAGATATACATGTAGCCAGATGGAGGGGTAGGGACTAATGCATTAAACGTTCTTCTTTAATACGTTCAACCATCTGCACCCACACTAGCCTATTTAACGGACTCCCAGCAGCTCACTGGAGACCAGAGGAGGAGCTTCGAGTAGTACTATAGTGAGAGTGAGTGAGGAAGAGTGAGAGAGATGGCAAGGTGGTTCTTCACGTTCGTTCTCGCCCTGCTCGTCGTCGAAGCGACCTGCAGGACCGTCCCCAGCGACGCCGGTCTCAAGGACGAGAAGAACTTCATCTCCTACGGCGGGGTTGGCGGCTTCGCTGGCGTCGGAGGCGTCGCCGGCGTCGGGTTCCCCACCCTCGGCGGCGTCGGAGGTGGCGTCGGTGGCGTCGGTGGAGTCGGTGGCGTCGGTGGAGTCGGTGGACTTGGCGGTGCGGGCGGCCTCGGTGGGCTCGGCGGAGCTGGAGGTGCAGGCGGACTGGGCGGCCTCGGTGGACTCGGAGGCGCCGGTGGTGGAGTTGGTGGTGCTGCTGGGTACGGCGGCGGTGCTGGTGCGGGTGTCGGCGTTCTTCCTTGATCGATCTAGTGACCCATATGTCATTACGAAGCTGTAATCCGTTTTGTTTGGTTGATATGCATGTATTACGACGTAGTCTTCTTCTTAGTGTGCTCGATCCTTCTCCTCTTCGAGTGTGATTTATGTTTAGATGTCGATCTTCTTAGTGGATGTAGTAGGTTTTTCTTTTTGTAGTACTTTGTCAGTTTCCTCTTCTTCTTCTTCTTCCCTGTAAGCCCTAATGAGCTACAACTTCACCATGTTTATTTCTGAATATATTTCGAGTAATTCTTAGCTCAAGTTTTTTTATATTCAGCTCAATATTCTTTGGCCTCTATTCTCTGGGATCCTGCTTGAACGCCCATGCAGACACCAGAGCAACATATATTATTTGATAAAAAAAACCTGAAAAAACACATATTTTATATAACGAGGATTCCTTCTAAGAAAAAAGACTGTACAGAGTAGCCATGCATGTATGCCTTTATAAATTTAAAGACCTTGACTCCGTGTGGACTCAGGGGCAATGGACCACTATCTGATCAGCACAATGACGAATAGAGTAGTTTCTAAACGGATTGAGACGTAGTTACTGCGCACTCTCTGAAACCATATTAATGAAGCACCTTCCCCAGACTAGTGGAGGTGACAAATAATAAAAAAAAAAACGCAGTCCCGTTTCCAGTCCTTAACTCAGAAACCTGTTCACCGTACTGATCTGCTAGCTCACTCATTGCAGGGCTCCTCGATCAGAAGCCCCTCTCGAGAAGGCATCACTCCCTCTTCCACCATGCTAGCTAGCTGCATAAAAAGTGTACTCGATCTGTAAAACAGAAAGAAAAAAAAACAAAAAAACAAAAAACAAAAAAACAAAAAAACAAAAAAACAAAAAAACAAAAACAAACAAAAAAAAACAAAAAACAAAGAAACGAATAGAAAATTAGGCTCATTACATTCATTAATCAGGTAGCTAGTGATAAATAACAAGGCTTAAAATCCTTGGCATATAATAATTTCATAATTGGTGGGGAAGGGAAAGAAATTATACATAAAAATGTAATAAAGTCCTTTATATATAGCTTGGAAATTTTTAAGTATATTTTGCAACTAATGGAAAATCTACTAATAGAGGTTATGTAGATAGAAGCTCATTTTTTTTTATCGAAGATAGAAACTCATTATATTATAAACCAGAAGCTGATTCTCATAATATTTAATTATGGATATTGGTCTCGCTTGTTTAATTGGTTGAACGAAATTAGATAAAGTAAAATCCTGGTGATGAATAATGTATTCTTTTAAAGGCACTAATATAGAATATTTTAATATATTTTTTTCAAAACAATTTATAGAGGAAAGAATATCATCAAAGCGCACGCATTATGCACTTACATTATTTACTAAATCAACACGGCTACTTAAATATTGGTATTATCAGAAGAAACTAATACGAAAATGTTTATTTCTGTTTGCTAATATAACATGACAATATTAATAAGACCCTAAAGCAATTTGTTACTAATTGAATGGACGAACGTTATCCATGCAAACTAGTGCATATGAACAAGATGATAATTAAGAAAAGTTACAGCCTTACAGGGGCTGGCTATACCACTCCAAACTAGTAATTAACTTTCCATACGTTATCAACGACCATGATCACCACCACCACCAAAACCGCCACCGGCCCCAAAACCACCACCGGATCCACCATTGCCACCCCCACCTCCACCGCCTCCACCACCAAAGCTACCTCCTCCAGAACCACCTTGTCCGTACCCTCCACCAAATCCTCCTCCATAACCACCACCACCTAGGCTTCCACCCCCACCACCTCCACCGCCGCCTCCTCTTCCTCCAGTTGCACCGGCGCCTTGACCACCCTTACTGCCACTATGACCACCATTGCTACCTTGACCACCATCTGTTCCACCACCACCACCACCACCCGGTGACCCTTTACCTATTTGGCCACCATTTCCTCCATTTTTTCCATCAGGTTTGTCACCGGCGCCGGATCGCGGTGGCCCGCTGCTATCACTAGTGCCGGAACCACCATGGCCTCCATACTGCATATCCCCCTTCCCTTTAGACCCACTACCTCCAT
Source organism: Aristolochia contorta (assembly GCA_022405105.1). Taxonomy (NCBI): domain Eukaryota; kingdom Viridiplantae; phylum Streptophyta; class Magnoliopsida; order Piperales; family Aristolochiaceae; genus Aristolochia; species Aristolochia contorta. The sequence continues at coordinate 12,202,728 of CM039667.1, read as the reverse complement.
TACTCCCAGAACCACCGTAGCTTCCATACTCCTGATGGGCGCCCTTCCCGTTAGAACTACTTATACCTCCACTCGCTCTTCCCGCATCAAACCCTCTCCCTCCTTTAACATCAGTACCACCCCTGCACGGCTTCCATGACCACTAGTACCATGTGCACCATCTTTGGAGCTATCACTTCTGCTACCACCGGCTCCAGGTGCATTAACATTATGATCAGCTCCTCTCCCTCCGGCACCACCTCCGTAGCCACCTCCGTAGCCACCTCCGTAGCCACCGTATACATCACCATCGCCATTATCACCACCACCACCACCAGAGCTGCCATCAGAGTCGTCACCCGGTGTGTCATTACCTTGACTGTCAGAATCGCCACCTGATCCATAAACACCATTATCACCACTACGTGTGCTCCCCTCAGAGTCACCAGGTATGTCATCTCCTTGATCACCGTTAGAATTATCGCCACTTCCATAGCCTCTGTTTACATCAGTACCATCACTCCCATTATCGCCACCACCAGTACTCCTTTCGCCATCAGAGTCACCCGGTGCTGTGTCATCTCCTTGATCGCCGTCAGAATCACCACTTCCATTATAGCCACCGTATCCATCACGACCATTTCCATTATCGCCATCACTATTGCTGCCATCAGAGTCAACCGGTACTGTGTCACCGTTAGAATCGCCTCCACTACCTTGCCCCGGTTTGCACTTGACCTTCTTCTCACCCAAGCCGTCAATAGTCGTGAGCCTGGATGAGCCAATGGTAACGTGGGAGAAAAAGAAGTATGACCAAAGGAGAAGAAGAAGAAGCAAGGGCGGGTGAGTTGCCCTCATTTTAATGCGTTAAAATGGATGATATATCAGTCTCATGAATCGAGTAGTGGTGTTTTGATATATCATCTGGTCAGGATATATATACTAGTACTCCGTCGGAGTGAAGAACGTTATTCGATCGACAAGAGAATTCCTGCATCGCATAGCTGTAATTTGTCACTTGAGAAGACGTTGCACTCAATTTTACGTTGGCCTTCTTCATGTGATCATTCAGAAATTGTAGAAATTTCAGTGCATGAACCTGCAAATCACACGAGAGTTCTTTTCATTTCCAAGGCAGTTCGTCCTTACGTGCATGTTCGCTGCATCTGCAGCTGTACTTATAACCGATATTTAATTTAATACCTAAGTCATGCTGTAGTTCAGTGCATATATATGAGGGCTCTGATGATCTGTTCTTCCACGGGCAGCCATGGCCGGACAAAGAAAGGCTTGAAGTATTTTAGACGCCAACCATGGCTGCCTCTGCTCTTCCGGGCCTAACTACTTTTAAGCCCACTATCAAATCGTCCGGTTATATATGGCTTGAGAGATTCAAAGGAAGTTACATAGCATCATACGTTGTCCAAAAATTTCATAATGAAAACGGGCATGCGCGCTCCATGCAGTTCCAACCACAACGTCCAATATTGTATGTCTCAATGGTCATTATCTATATATACTTAATTATAAATTGGAATTACGTTATATGTTAAATTCACATGACTGTGATTATGCAGATATTTTGCGTCATAATAATTTTTCAAATAATAAAATTTTATCTGATAAATAGTTTATCATTCTGATTTTTAATCAATATCATATTAATCGGACTAGCTGGTCCAATCCAGTCGAATTAGAGTAGATCACAGACTATCCTAATTCTTACCTACACAAGAACCAGCCTTGCCTCAAACTCATATAGTCATATATGTATGCCAATTGTTTGGTCGAGTATGATGAATCTGTTCAGTTAGATCAGTCCAGTGAAGAGAGAACAAAGAAGGAAAAGTACACTCAGGGTATACATCCCAATGGTCCTGTGATTAGGGAACAAATTAAGAATTACCTTGCCCAATGGTCTTAACAGTAACCTGAAGATGGTTGATTGCTTGAGAACGGCTTACATAGGTGAACATTAATTTCTCCTACAGCCACAACTGTAGTGATTCTATTCTTTTTATTGGAAACCAGATATGATGTTTCATTAATGTTCAAAAAGGAGGGATTAAGCGTATGTATGTCACTGAGAGAGTTAATAAAATTACATGACCCCCAGAGTTGCCGAGATCATACCTAACTCTACACGTGAAAGAGGAAGGACTAGGGTTTGATGTGGCTATGGAAGGAGAAGGAAAGGAAGAGGAAGAGGACGAGGCTGCCATCTCCGACTTGTGAGACATGAGGCTCTGATACCATGTGATCAAATAACTTCCGAACAATTTTATTGATTTTGAACATGCAAATATAGTGTTACTTGTATTACAAGTTTGACATTGTCGAAATATAGAAGAAATTTTAAAGGAGAAAGAATATTTCTAGAGTTACTTGTGTTGCTTGTGAAAAAAAGAACTCCTAACACTAGTAGAAATCCAATTTTTAATGGGGGTCGAAAAACCCCCACTAAAGTGGTTAAAACCGCCAGGAATACTTTTCCAGGCTGTTTTTGCTCAGCCGGCAATAATTGCGTTGGCAAAAGTATTGCCGATGCATTTCCTGGCGATTTTAACTCCAAAAATATCATTTTCTTCTAACGACAGAAAATAAAACCACCAGCAAAAAGGAAGGTTTTCCCTGGCAGTTCCTCCTCAAACCGCCAGTAATAGCTTTTAATGGCTGTTTTAACAACCACCATTTAAACGTCGACCAATATTATTGGCGGTCTTACAAACTACCATTTCAAATTCTCCAATTTTAATGGCGGTTGATTAAACCACATTAAAACTTCCACAATATTTAAGGGCGGTTTTTAAAATCCACCATTAAAAATTACTTATTTTTTAAAAGCGGTTTTAACAGGCACCATGAAATATTCGGTCATTTGTAATGGCGGTTTTAAAAACCACCGTGATATATTCGTCTTTTTCAATGGCCTTTTTAAAAACCACCGGTCATGTTTATTTTTTTTAATGACAGTTTTAAGAACCGCCGATAATAACGCTTTTTTTTAAAAAAAAATTGTGCTATTTTTCTTCTATTCACTTGTCTACTCATAACGACATATTAAAACTAATAATAACATCCAATTAAAAAAATCTACAATCAATAATTACAATAGATACAAATATGTGGAGACATTTTATCGCAATAAAGCCCCAGAACACCAAAACGTTTTAACAGACAACACTTTAGTATTAAGCTTTCGGGTCAACATAGTTATAGGACTACTAGTTACAACGTTAAAAACGGGAGGGTCTTTGTAATTCTCCATGGAAGATACAAAAAACCTCAACCCCAAAATGGAAACCTAGATAATATTTACCCCCTGCATCCAGAAAAAACCTGCCTCGTCGAGTCTTAGGCCTGCACAAGAGGGGAAAAAATAAAATAAAATAAAGAGTAAAGAACATTTCACGATAAATAAGTAGAATAGCCAATTCTAAGAGATTCAAAATTAAAAGGGAAAAAATCCCACGGCTTAAAGAATTCTTAATGTTCAAAAATATTATATTTTGTGAAAGGGAAAATGATAATTTTTACTAAATTCACTGAAGGCAATGTCTATGCATGATTCCTTTTCCATATGAAAAATGTTGACACTTATGCCCCAACTAAAAGATAGGTCCTAAGGTAAGTCCTACATTGACTTGAAGCACCACAGGTCCACAAAGCAGACACTACCGCCCATACTAAAGACCCATGGTGTGGGAACTATCATTTTAAAATGAAGCGCTGACATGACATCACACAATTACCTTGTTTGCTATGCTGTTAGAAAGCCAATCTAGACCCTCATACAGACCCTCCCCCCGAAGTTGCGCATGTACTCTAGATGTACCTGAGACGACGGAGTTAAAAAGAAAGCAGTCAGGACTAGCAATTCATAATTTTTTTGTTAAGTATTCAAATATGCACCAATGGCGTTGATGATGGGAGTGAAGACCAAGCTTGTCTATTATCTCTACAATATTCATTGCATTAGGATGATCTTGCTTGTTGGCAAAAACAAGCAATACTGCATCTCGCAGCTCATCCTGGCATTGCAATATACAAACGTCAATCAACAAATGGCCTCATTGAAAGTAATGATTTGATGAAGCAAACAAGGATAGAGGATCAGGAGCCGCATAGTCCATTCCTACAACCTAACTATTTCAAGTTTACTCACGTCAACCACTCTCGCACATAAATCTCTAAAAAAACACTAAACTCGTTAATGACCTTTGCAATGGGCTTTGAAAGTGACTTCCTCAAAGCCACTGAGAGGAGTTACTGCATCAAAACGTGGTAATCGTGACTCTTGAGACTGATTGTTTCTTTTCACGTACTTGTATTTGGCTTGAGATGTTCGAAAAAAATCCGTCCGACAATTTCAAATCCTTTAACACGTGGAGGAACCTGTTTTTTTTTCCTTCCTAGGACATATTGTACGAAGCATGCAGAATGAATACCTTCCCAGCCTTAGTTGAAGGTTTTGGGTGCAAAGGTTTCTGTGTATTCAGTTTTTACAAATCCAACCTTGACTTGATGTTGTCTTTCGACTTACCATCTTTCTGCAGAAGAGTGTTCTAAATGCTCTCGCACACATTTTTCTCTACGTGCATGACGTCCAAATTGTGACAGATCAGCAGAGTCTACCAACAAGGTAGTTCAAAAAATATTTTCTTCTTTTTCCACCCTTCTGGTAATTCATGAACGACATTTGAGAGTGGTTTTGGTTTGCTGAACTGAACGTTGTCATGACCTTCCCACATTGGTAATATATCGTCGCTGGATAGTGCTTGTGGTGTCGTGTTTTGCTTTTCATAGCCATCAAATGATTTCTTGTCCGCTCTCCAAAGATGATCTTCAGGTACGAGCCGACGATGACATTTTTCTGATTGCAAGAAAGATAGGTAGAACCATGATTAACATTACATTTTGGACATGCTTTATACCCTTTTGTACTCCAGCCTTATAGCATGCCATATGCTGGGAAGTCAGAAATAGTCCACGTCACTGCTGCACTCATCTGAAATAACGATCGGTTCTCGGCATCATAAGTCCTCACACCCATATCCCACAATAACTACAACTAATCGATAAATGACTGAAACGTCAATATCGTTCTCCAGTGATTTTGGGCAGTCTATAAGTAGACTCATAAGAAAATAACCCTGCTTCATAGCCAACCAAGGAGGCAGAATGTAAAAGATTAAGGTGACCGGCCATGTGCTGCGACTCGAACCAGTGCCAATTTTAGAAGGACTGAAACCATCACTAGCAAGGCCGAGCCTTACATTCCGTGGATCAATACTGAAAGCGAGATATAGTGCATTGAAGTGCTTCCATGCCAAAGAATATCTAGGGTGACTCATCTTCCCTTTTACTAAAAAGCACACTATCATTGGGGCATGCTTGAATTTTCTGGTAATCTAGCTCTAGATCTGCCATCAATTTTTTGGACTCATACCAATTGTTTGGAAGGTTATTGTTTGGGGGAGGAACATCCTTAATAAGTGCCACCACATCTGAGAATGACTTGTTACTCCATTCGTTCAAGCACTTCAATTGAAATAAATGAACCATGAAAGAAAGCTTGGAGCATTTTTGACATTCATCAAAGAGGGGTTTCTTTGCCTTGTCCATTAACTGTTCGAACAGATGTAATTCCGGGTCTTCACATACTCCCTGTACATTATCCACCTCCACCTCTTGCATGAAAGCATCATTCAACAACTGAGACATTTCAGACCCGTGTCCGGTCTCAACCTCAACATTTGGTTCTTGTACAAATTGTGGTTCACCATGGTAGTGCCAAATAGTGTAACGTGGAACGAACCCCTCCCTTACTATGTGGTACTTGAAAGTCTCGCAAATAAATGAATATCTGTTCTCACATTTAACACAAGGATATCACATTTTACCACTTGTTTAGACAGGAGTGTGATGTTGGGCATATTGAACAAAGAAACGAATGCCTTCCACAAACTCTAGATTCCACCGGTCATGTTTATTCCTATTCCGATACATCCAGTTCTTGTGATTAAGATAGTCCATTTCTCCCTCTACCTTCTTCTCCCACGCCCTGTTAGAGTGTGAGAGTGCAAAGAGAAGGAGCAAAAGGAAACGAAAGAGTTCTACCTATATAAGTAAACAAATTGAATTAAAATAGACTGCAACATTCTTTCGGACAATGATGGCATTGAAAATCTCAAACCACAATAATGTTACAATCATTCGCTACCAAAGATTTAAAGACCACTACCAATCAGAACTGGCTGATGTTAAAGCAGGATGTATTCAACCTAAATAATTATGATCTTAATTAGCCCTTTTATAAAATCAAATCCCCGGTCCAAATTGAGACGCGTGGGTTCATCAATGACAAGATGACACTGAAAAAGGTTTAAAAACAGCACTATGCACTTTTGTGATTCTTCCACCGAGAGGTGGAGGGTTCATAAAAAATACAAGCCGATTGGTTAGGGCAGTGACTGATTACCAGGCATGCATAAGGTTATCATTACTCTAATTAGTCATGACAAGAGAAAAAAATTAATCTACATATATAGTTTATGTACTGAATTAACAAATCCAACAGGGACAAAAAACTCTACAACTAGCTAGAGCAAATTAAGATATACAACAAAAACTTAACTAGCTAGCTAGTTAGAGCAAATTAGTAAATAGAAAAAATGCAAGACACTCAACGCTATTCAACCTACACTTGCATCGTATTAACCACCAACAATATAAGATAAGGGCAGAACGATGAACCGTAACCAAGTACATAAAATTAAAGCAATGGACACCAATTAGAAATAATTTCATGTACTCGATATCCACTGTTAAGCAACAAAATTCCAGTCTCCATATATCAGAATCAACACCTAATTTATATATATATACAAGAATCTCAAATACCTGATAATGAATTGATTGATCCCAATTACAACACTAGCTCCAATCCAATATATAAAAGTCCAGAACCCTGCTTTTCTCTTATTTTCTTTTTACTTTATTTCAATGGGCAGCCTGTTGACAAGATGGAAGAGGAAGGAGACTATTTTAGTCATTGTTCTCACGTATACAAGGAATCAGCCTATAGAAGGGAGCACAAATAAAATGTAATTCATTTAACATGCTTCTCCAAGAAAAAATAATTTCAACATCTCAAAGAAAAATAAAGTAAGCAATGGGCGAAAAAAAGAAGAAATTTGCTAAAATATTTTGTGTAATTTACAAAAAAATATAACAAACTAAAAACTTCTTGATGCAGCTGAAGCGTAATCCAATAAACAGCACAACAATAAGCTGAAGCGTAAAATAATCTGAGATTATAAAAGCAGTATAACAGTACAAATTAGTTCAACTTTATAATGATAGCATAAATATACATAGAAGGACAACATAGTTAAAGAACATATTATTTCAACAAGCATATAAAAACCAAATTAAACAAGCAATGATGTCAGCCCAGGAATCCAATAAATAACTTTTCTAATGTTGACGCATATATATCTTATATCTAAAATGCAAACATCAGGCAATACATTTAAGTAAGGGTACTTGACCTCTTGTTGAGATGTCTCAAATATCAGGCAATACATTTAAGATTTCTAGGGGTGAAGACTATCCACTTCTATGTGAAACAAAGTTAAAAATTACAATATGAAAATCGTGTTTAGGTAAGTGATCTCAGACTATATATCCACTTTAATTAGGCATTTTTCATGAGCACACAATCCAGTAGAAAGCAGGAAATTGCACGCCTATATATTAGTGATAGACATCTCATAACTCATATATAGTACTGTTTTTCCCCTGCACAAAATAATTACTTATAAACATTAAAGCTAAGATATCACAGATTTTTGCAGGTACTTATATACGATGCAATTCAAGACATATGCCGTAGTACAAAGATGTAACATAAACTTAATTTATTTACTGCATGAAATATCATCTTTGAGGAGACACTTGGACCGTGTAAGGGGTACTGTTTGTCCACTTGGCAAAAACACTTGGCAATCACAATACAGACAATCTTGATATGATGCTATTGTTCCAGATTGTAGAAGTTCGATCCGCTAAATAATATAATAACAAAAGAACAAAGAATTTTTCTGCAAGAAAAACAGTAAATTAAGAGAAGTAAAGTGAGTATTACTTTTCTATTAGGGGATTGAAGGACGAGAAAAACAGTAACGAAAGCTTTATTTCTTTAAAATTTATTCTCCAATTAATGAAACACACATGCGATGAAATGATACAAAGAGGCCAATTAGCTAATGCAGGGCTGAAGTATTATTTCAGAAATGGAATAAATATGTCTTAAATAGGGAAATGAAAAATCAAAGAACTTGTAAACAGGGAAAAAAAGAAACAGAAAAAAAAGAGATGAGACAAAACCGAAGTTATAAGAGATACAAAAGTACCTGTGAGATCAACCAAGCCTGCTCCATGCACCTCAAGAAGTCATTTCATGTGAATCAACGACAACGACGATGGTGAGCACGATAGTGAAGACGGCGAGCACGACAGCGACGACGGCGAGCACGGCAGCAACGAAGGCGAGCACGACAGCGACAACGGCGAGCACGACAGCGACGACTGCGATGATTGCGGAGATTTGGGACTGTGATGATTGCGGAGATTTGGGACGGCGATTCCTGACGGAGAAAACAAGAGGGACTGAAATATGAGCGGGACGGCCAGAGTAAATTTAGTAAAGTTGGAATCCCCAAATCCACGGGGGTCTAGATAAACCGCCAGTAAAAGATACATTTACTGGCGGGTTTAAATGAAAACCGTTGGGACTGAACATGTTTCCTGGTGGTTTTCGGAAAAATGCCAATAATCAAAAGATTTCCTGGCAGTTTTTACTCAAACCGCCTACACAAACAACTTAAAAGCAAGATATTTTCCCGGCGGTGTTCTCAAAAACCGCCAGCAAAAAAACATTAAAGATAATTCGATGGCAGTTTTACAAAACAATTTCCAGGAAAAATGACATAAAAGATCATTTGCTGGCAGTTTTTACAAAAACCACCAGCACAAATGAATAATAAGATATTTTTCTGGCGGGTTTAACACAAACTGCCAGCACAAATGACTACAAAACGAGAACGTTTTCTGGCGGTTTTGCAAACAAGACATTAAAGTAAATTGGCCAGCGGTATTGCAAACACCGCCAGCAAAAATGACTTAGAAGATTGTTTGCTGGCGGATTTCACGAAAACCGCCAGCAAAAATGAATTAGAAGATTGTTTGCTGGCGGATTTCACGAAAACCGCCAGCAAAAATGAATTAGAAGAAATTTTGCTGGCGGTTTTCAACAACACCGCCAGTAAATATGTTTTTAAAGATAATTTGCTGGCGGTTTTCGATGAAACCGCCGGTAAATTCTTCATTTACTAGGGATCTGAAACAAAACCCCCAGTTGAAGCAAAGTTTTCTAGTGGTTTTAACTCAAAACCGCTAGGAAAACTAATTAACAGGGGTTTGCCCACTTATTTATTAATACTGAGGGTTTTCTCTAAAACGGCTAGTGAAAAGTATTTCCGCGGGCAGTTTTGTTTGAAAACCCCCCAATAAAAATCGGATTTCTACTAGTGTAACTAATAGGAGGATCTTATATACATAGCAGAAGATTAATCAAGATAACATACATATGTTTTTGCACCTGTATTGATTCAAGTAGGTTGATAAGAGTGTACAATTCCTTGTATGTATTTCAGTGAGAAAACTATATGATGAGAAGTAAAACAAAATATTAGTGTTATTGTGAAAATTTATAATAGATTGAAACAAAAAATTTCAAAACAATTTCATCAAATATTTCTTAACATTGTACTCTAAAGATCTTGGGAGATTTAATTAGATGCCTTGGGCTAAGTATCTTTGAAGCTGAATTCTCCTCTTTGGAGACGAGAGATTAATGTTTTAAATTTCACTTATGGAAATCCTCTTTTGACAACAAGGGGCTCCAAAATGAAGCTTCAACAAAGAAGACTTTCATAAATGCATCTTAAAATTTGTCGAGAAACTCTTTGGATAGTTCCATCGCATGCAGTTCCTGTATGCTTCTGAACAAACAGCATGAGCGATATCAATACTTTTCAGATGCCCGTCCAGGATGATACTCAATGCAGAGTCGCAATGAACCTGAAGCACAATCTAATTTCCAAGCTTTTGGAGTTTGGGAAAACTTGCTACTATCGCTTCTGCTTTTGGGGTCCCGACGGGTCCTTAGAGCCTCAAGTGAGTGAGCTTTTTTCAACGGAGATCACCCACTAAGTTGATGCACTTCAATGAAGAGGCTTCCCGTGCCACTGCTTCTGGGGTCCAGACTCAGACAAGTTGATTATAATAGAACAATTGATTAATCGTGTTGACATTCATCTTGCAAATGAATTAATATACTTATATAATTGATAATATAAAAGTACTGCATTAATCACCTTTGTGCGATGAACAAATAACTTCATCAGGAAGCATGAAACGGAAGCTGATTCAGGTAATTGGTCACCTTTACAGTGCCTTCTTGAGAAGGCCGGTTTATGTAGAAGGGACTTTGCTCGAAAGTGAGAGTGTCATAAAACGATTCAGCATGTTTTGTGGTAAATTAAATGAAAAAAGGAGTATGAGAAGCAGCCTTTCTCCCCTAGATGCGGAGCATTTGGAAAGTTGAGATGAGAATACCGAAGTCCTTCTGACCCGATGCAGTCACACTAGTGAAAAACCCATTTTTAATGGAGGTTGAAAACCCCCCGTTAAAGTGGTTAAAACCGCCCGAATAACTTTCCTAGTGGTTTTCATAGAGCCAACAATAATTACGTCGGCAAAACTATCGCCGACGAATTTCCTGGCGGTTTTTTTACCCGCAATATATAATTTTATTTTAAAGGCGAAATTAAAACTGCTAGCAAAAAGAAAGATTTCAAAACCTCCAGGAAATATTTGACAATTTTTAATGGGGGTTTTTAAAACTGCCATTAAAAATACTGCAATTTTTAATAGTGGTTTAAAAAACCCCCATTAAATATTGTTGTATTTTTAATTGCGGTTTTGAAAACCACCATTAAAAATTGCTGAATATTTAATGGCAGTTTTAAAAACCCCCATTAAAAATAGTTATATATTTATTGGCGGTTGTATGAACTGCTGGACGTGTTTTTGTTTGAATTTAATGGCGGTTTTAAATCCTCCGCCAATAAATGTTTTTGAAAAAAAATTCGTTCTATTTGAAAGTTGTACACCTTTTAACTCATGACAACAAGAAGCTAGCCTCAATGACATAAAACAACTAACGCACACATTGCTAGCACAGATACTCACATTTATATAATCAGCTTCATATATATACTGCTATATTACTTGATGTTAGCATGAAGTTCTACATGCTAATGACTCAAATTGAACATGCTAAATCTTTTTTTTTAAACAATACATCTATCATACCTTTTTTTAATCAAAACTTATATATCCAGTAGGACCTGGCCCCCTGTGTCTAGTTTGACCTCGCCCCCTGCATCTAGTAGGACCTCGCCCCCTTCATCTTGCAAGCGCCTCCTGAAACTATCTCCCTGACCAGCTCCTGAAACACGTTTGCAAGGTTAAGAAAATGGGATGGAACAAAAGGAAGCCTGCAAAGAGTAAAGACAGTAAATTCAATCAGCCCCATGATTCGAAGTGAATATTAGCCTCTGAACTTCATCCAAAGACAATTCATTTGAATGCTTAATTAACTTTTTTTGAAAGTTAATGTTTAATTAATTTTGCAGAATTGATCACATCAACATATGAGATATGGAGAAGGAAATAACCTCTAAATCCTTGTAACCATAAATTTTTCCATCTTCACCAAAAAACTGATTCAAGTCAACCGGACTAATACAAAAACTCTCTCCACACAAAAGGGGTTGCTCTCTCCACACAAAAGGGGTTGCTCTCTCCAACACTTAATTTCAAGCACCAATCAGTTAACATGATCAATCTGCATATAACAATTATCTTATTCTAGGATATCACTTTAACTTGTCATCGCCCTCTTTACCTTGAGTGATGCAGAGAAAACTTGTGGAGAACTTCACCTAAAACGAGTCTAACCACTTCATTTAATGGAAAAAGTCTAACCACTGCAGTACATATACATTTGATATAAAAATAAGTAACTTAGTACGAAGAATCAAAACTGTCATGTTATTCCAATGAACTCACATGGTAACAAGCAAAGTCACCACTTTAACAGCGATCATTAAAAGCTTAAATTTCTTCCCTTCACCTGCAATTCACATTTTTAAAAGATACTAGTCAGAAATTTCGATATCACTATTATAAAGAGAAGGACACAAGGGAAACATTTGATATAAAAATAAGTGACTTAGTACGAAGAATCAAAACTGTCATGTTATTCCAATCAACTCACATGATAACAAGTAAAGTCACCACTTTAACAGCGATCATTAAAAGCTTAAATTTCTTCCCTTCACTTGCAATTCACATTTTTAAAAGATACTAGTCAGAAATTTCGATATCACTATTATAAAGTGAAGGACACAAGGGAAACAGAACAAATGCTCTAAAGTATGGAACAAACTATGCTTCATTGAACGCTGAAAAAATGAGTGGCGAACCCCTGAGTGGGGAAACAAACAGATGAATTCCATTACCAAAAAATTGAACAAGTGCATCATCCAAATAACTAAAAAGTGAGATTAGGCAGACACCTTCTACTTGAAAAACATCTGTAAATATGATAGCTAGAACAATTGCACACCAAGAAATACAGAAGATAATACAGTTACCTTTTTGGGGCAAGCAATATCAAGTTTAGGGATGTAAACGGGAGCCGATTACCCGCTCTACCGTCCGCCCGATTAATAAACAGAACAAAACTGAAATAAAATATTATTATCCGTTTACCGCTCTACCGTTTACCCGCTCTACCGTTTACCCGCTCTACCGTTTAATAAACGGACGGAAACGGAAATAGCTCTTCTGAACCCGTTTTACCCGTTTACCGTTTAAGTAAGGGTAATATATTAAATTTATATATCTACTTAGTTTAATCATAAAATACTTATTTTTATATAAATAACCTTATTATATTTTTTATTATTTATTATAAACATTTGTATAGTTGAAAAGTTTGGAGAGAATTTGCATATATTTCTATATTTTGGTAATTATTAGAAGTCAATATATATTGACTTTAACTCATGGTCTCATAAAGAATCCCTAGTCATAATCATAGACTCATAGTCATAAAGGATAGATCATATTTTGTAAATTCATAATTAACTAAATAAGGTAGTATTTGTAATCTATGATTAAAAAAATTTTATTTTTCTTACAAATATCAGATTTTATACAAATGACAATTGTTTTTATAAATGTATACAATTGTCATACAAAAATAAACATATTATAATTCATAATAAAAATCATATAAAGATAAACATTGTAATTAAAAAATACAAGAGATGATTTCATATTTTTTCAATTAGCTTACATAATTCAAATTTTTTGGCCCATAACATATTAAGTCATATACCCTAAATTCTTAATAAGTTATAAGTAATATCTTTGATTTTAATTACTAGTTACTTACTTCTCTAATTAATTATTATTCTAATTTTGGTTTTCCCTCCCTCTCTAGTCCCTAGTCATTGACTCATTGCTCCCTCTCTAGTCCCTCTCTAGTCCCATGTCAATTTTAAGTGTAGGAGACAATTTATATTTGTATTTGATTTTTGTGTTATGTAACTTGTATTTTGAACTCCAGAAAAGTGTTGTATTTGACTGTTTATCAGTAATTTTCTTTATTTTTCCTCTTTTTTTGGGTTTTTTGTGATTTTTATATTTTTTTATTATTTACCCGTTTATTACCCGTTTATTACCCGATTACCCAGTTTTCCGGCGGGTAATAAACGGGTAAGGACTTGATGGAACTAAACGGATACGGTCGGTAATGGGTAAAGGTTTCAAAAATATAAACGGTAGACGGAAACCCATTACCTGTACCGTTTATAACCCGTTTACATCTCTAATCAAGTTTTTAGATCACCATGGAAATTATAAATTATATATCAAAAGTAGAGTTCGTAAAGGTTGTCTCCCAACAAAAGAAGAACCAAAAGTTAAGTATATAGCATTGCTAAGAAGGAAAATTAGCTTTTAATTTCAATAACGTTGCCATCTTATTTCACAAAGTTCTCACCTTAGTCAATTGGTCAGTTCCATAATGTCTGAGGGGAACATCAAATGAAGATAATATTTCACTTGCCTGCCATAGGAAACAAAAGTTATGATAGAGTACCGAATTCTCAAACCATACACAGTATAAAAAAATTGAAAAGAGATTCAAGCGAAGAAACACAGAAATGGAAAACTCTGTAATAAGAGTGTTAAACAGATCTTTAGACAAGTCACTATCAATTCCGGGTATTAGGAGAACCTCGATTAAAGTCACATGGATATAATCTTTAACGTGTGCATATCTCTGCCTGGCATCTCTCGTGATGAAATCACTCAGTTCTCCGCTGAACTCAACACCTGTTGGACCCCCTCCAACAACCAGTGTAAGAGTCTACTTTTCTCCTCTTCTGAAATGCCTACATTTAGCAAAAGGGCATAATTAACAATTTTTCTCATTCTAGCTTTTTATTCTCCAGGTATGTTTGCAGAAGTTCTATCAAATAAAAAAATTTCATAAATGTACAAACCTGATATATGGTCATATACCCATTGACATGAAATTGGTGAAGGATCCTTCACTATGACAAGACAGAAAAAGGTCGAAGCTTGATAAAGTTTTAGATTCATTCAAAAAAGAAGAAATTATGCCAGTAAATGCTACAAAAATTAAAACTCCGGGGAAAGAATAGCATACTATTCTCATAATTAAACTACCTGGAAGATCAAACAACATCAGATTTATTAGTAGCTTTCTTTGTATCACTTGAGCACGAGAAACTTCACAGAGAAAAATTGCATGCTCCTTCACTCCCTGTATTTCAAAAGTTGAGGCCCCAACAACTTTATTAGTGATATACCACATTAGCTCAGCCATTAAATGATCTATGCCATTGAATAAATGTCACAACCCTAAAACTTAAAAGACTCTCACAGTATAAACTAGAAGCATTCTGAACACAAAGGAGTGCACGAGAAAGCCAAATACACAACTACAGCGTAGAGACGTTTCCCGATTCAAAATTCTGATCATTTCCGAAAACAAAAACAAAAAACAAAAACACTAAGAGCTATCGAGTACCAACCACATGATTATCAGCATCGATCCTGCAACTCTAGGCAAGGAAGTAGTACGAATCCGGGGAATGCGATATAGCAGGCTGAACCCTATGGACTCTGCGACCAATCGGAGCTCTAGAGCCCCAACATAGGTGGACACCAGCAGGGGAGTGAACACCATGTGATTCCGGGGGTGAGACGCAGAGGACGTTGTATTTGCTGGTGTCGATGCCTTTCATGAGACGGCATCCCGCCCACCCGGTTCCCAGAACGACGACCCGTGCCTTCTTGCCGAGAGACGTGGGGCCCAGAGAGGATCCGAACTCTATGCCGGTTGGTGGCTTCGTGGCAGCCGTAGTCAGAGGAGAAGAGATGATGAAGAGGATCGAGGAGAGCAAAGCGGGAGAGAAGGGATTGTGGGTCTTCAGTAGAGGCCAAGATGAGGGGGATTTTACGAAATTTCTGAGCTGCCAAAACATGTCTGCCACCGCCGGAGCTGGTTCGACGATGAGCGATGTCTTTTCTCCAATTCTTCTGGATTCTCGGGTGTTTCCCAATCCTCGGTAAAACGTAGGCCGGAGGAGAGTGGATGGCAGCGAGGACGACGACGCATGGCAGCGAGGACGGTGACGCACGGCAGCGATGACGGTGATGCATGCGACAACGGTGACTTACGGCAGCGACGACGGCGACGATGGCAACAATTCCTGGGATTTGGGATGGCGATTCGTGACGGAGACGCGCGATTCAGGAACGCTATTAGGGACTTCCCGCGTGAGTTAAAAACGCGCGGGGACCAGAGCTGGAGAATTTAGTTTTTAGGAAGCCCTAAATCTACGGGGTATAAAAACCCCCAGTAATTCTTTACTTGGGGTTTTAATAAAACCGCTAGTAATTCAAACATTTACTGGCGGTTTAACACCAAAACCATCAGTAATTGAACTATTTACTGGCGGTTTTCACCAAAATCGCCAGTAATTCAACCATTTACTAGCGGTTTTCACCAAAACCGTCAGTAATTAAACCATTTACTGGCAGTTTTCACAAAACCGCCAGTAATTCAACAATTTATGGGCGGTTTTGGTAAAAACCCCAGTAATTCACGGTTTTCACCAAAACCACCTGTAATTCAATTTTTTACTGGCGGTTTTTCTCCAAACCACCCGTAAAAACACATTTCCTGGCAGTTTTTTACCAAAATCGCCAATAACTCAAAATTTTACTGCTGGTTTTTCTCAAAACCGCCAGTAAATATTATATTTACTGGGGTCTAGCACAAAACCCCCAGTTTAAGTATTATTTACTGGTTTTTTTTTGAACCGCTAGTAAAACTTATTAATGGAGTTACTCCGATTATTTACAAAGAGTAATGACACACCTACCCCACGTACATGTTAATCTAAGCCCTTAAAAATATAAAAAACCTTTTCTTTATAAAATCTTATTTTAGTGTGTGAGATAGGTATGTGGGCTAAGTGCAACTAGCATTATTCATTTACAAATAGTGGGGGTTTTCCCTAAAACCGCCAGCAAACATACATTTGCGCTGCCGGTTTTGGTCAAAAACGCCCTTTACAAATCGTTTTTTTACTAGTGTCACTTGTGGGTTTCTGAGGTTTTCTTTCCTTTTCCTTCTTCAATATCTCAATTGAAGTACGTAAATATATATCTGCAGAAACGAAACGAGGGATTTGGAGATCAGATATTTAAGTAATTATTCACTTACATTTATCAATCTTCTGTATGTTGACTTCGAAAGGAAGGACCTCGCAGAGGAAGTCCCAACTCCGAGGCGCCTCACTGTGATCTCCATGCATCCTCTTGATCTGAATCTTGTCACGATCGTAGACGACACCACTCGCTCGTTGCCGGATAGAAACACCATCGGCTGGCACATGACGTCCTTCCACTCGGCGGGGGCCAGGTCATCGATCGTCTCCGACGAGAAGATCACGAGCTAGCTTCCACTCGGCGGGGTGGCCCGGCATTTTGAGGAGCTCCAGGGAGATTTTGTCCAGGAGTTCCATGGATATATTTGCCGTGATTACGAACCTGGAAGACACCCCATTCGTGGCTCCAGGAACCCGGAAAAACTGGCAAAAGCAGGGTGTCAAAAATTAAACAATTCAAAAAGTAGAACCGAAGAAAATAATTTGAAATAGCTGAGTACCTCAAAACGATAGAAGGCATGATGTGTCTCTGTCTATTGTGCATATGGGATTGAACACCTGACCTCGATAGTCATCTGTGTTTTTATGTTTATTTTTTTTTCCCATCCCGTGCATGTTCATACAATATTCTAATCTTTCTATCCTGAAAATTAAGCAAAGTAGAATATGAAGTCCAAAGTTAATATTCATATGTACGTGTCTGGAAATTAACGTCGTTGAAATAAGAATGGAGCATGTCGTGCATAAAACAAATAAAAAACTTAGAAAACTTCGAAAATTAAATAAAAGATAAAGCCGATGAAATTACCTCTCTTCTTCTTCGTCCACTTCTAAAGAAATGCCCCGGATAAAACTTGGATGGTTATGTCGTCCCTATTTATAGACTCCATGCATCATTTACCTTCGTAAATTCACCGTTTGTTTTGGAAAAACAGTCTGTAATTGGTATCAATATATAACAGGTGTATGATCGATTTTAAATAAGTGATTATGGCGTGCGCGCCACCAAATTAAAGGAAAGGTTTTCTAATTATATTCTTCCATGCATGCCTTCTTTATTTTGATCCATATATAATTAATTTGCTATAAATATTTACCAAACAAAATATTCTATGATGTTTTTCTTTTAAGTAGTTTCTATATATGTGATTTTTTGAATGGAAGATCCCATATTGAGGCCCCTTTCCATGAAGCACAAAAAATCACTACATAATTAGAATTTTTTTATAGTGCATTTTAGTCTTTAAGGCTATAATTAGTGTCCGATGGAAAGTGTTCTTCAAAATATTCATGAAAATGAAGCAGTTACTTATGGAGTCTGGTATTTACTCTTATATAACACAATTAATTATAACTTATCAAGTGATCTTTTCTATATGTAGACTTAGTATGAGCGGTCTAAACTTCAACCCTTATTTCTTTCTTCACATTGTAGGGTGAATCTAGTGTATATATATATATATATATATATGATTCAATGTAAAGTAAATCTCTCTAATCGATATTAGTATTACACCAATTATACAAATATCGAAATGTCTGCCATTGCTGTTAGACTTTAGGTCTAATAAATCACGTAATACATCATGAAAATAGACATAAATTGCAGAGGATCCTTTTTGCATAAACATTTTATGTATATGATCGAATTAAAAAAAGAAAGATAACGGGAGCGTACCTTTCAACTTCAAATAGTAGAAGTGTACAAAAAAAAACCTACAAATATGTTTTACAAGTGATGAACTTGCTTCTCTTTAGCCAGACTAGGTGTGCATAAGTTGTAGCCTCGCTTGTCAGACTTTGGAGGATTTATAGGTTAATGGGTTTGACACTAATGACTCTCTTCAATGTTGGACTAATGACCATTGGGAGAGATACAACTCTATTCCCAAAGCGTCCCTAGAGTCAATGTACCCATTAAATTTACCTCTACAGGGGATGTGCTGGCCACTATTCCCTATATTGAACGTCCAATGACAAAGTATCCATAAGTGAGCCCCACAGCCATAAGTCAAGGTAATTTTATTTCATAAAATAAATATTTGAAACCTTAATTCCAACAAACTTCCACTTGGTTTTAAATCAATTTTTATAAATTCCGATTTTCTAAAAAACTTGAAAAATCTATTTTGACATATAAAACCATACAATTCCCATAGGCATTACATCAAATATTTTAACATACATGTGTAGTTAACCCGAGCCTATACAATATACATCCTAGATATCTGAGGCTAGGGAATAAACCAAATCCATATTTGTCAAGTTCAGCGGTCCCCATTCATAGCATACTCGGACTTGAACTCATGGTAAAGTTCTATACCATTTCGAGTATTAGCCCCTAAGGTAACTATGCCTAAGCAGTACCATAGGCCTGAATCAATTTAGACATTAAACCCTATCTTCTTTTTGAGACCCTTCCGTCTATATGTACAAGTATATACCTAATAGGAAAGCTAGACATCAATGAATTCCACCCTCCATAGCATACTCAGTATTTGAGAAGCTCAGGGTAAAGCTCTATATCAGCACGAGTATTTGCCGTAAAGGAAACTGTGTCTGCGCTGTCCCATTGGCCTGGACAATTTAGAGACTCAACCGTCACTCCCTATTGAGACCCTCACGTATACACGTACAAGTGCATACCTAATAGGGAAGCTGAATCTCAAGGCACACCATACTCATATAATCACACAAAAGCATATGTATTCATTAAATTTGTCATTTTATTTCATGGAATATAAAATACAATGTCATGACATTAAAATCAATGAGACCATAATTCATACAAAACAATATTCTCCCACTTGGTCTCATTACTCCAAACAAATTAAACCCATGTTCCCCACATGGACAGTGAAACTGGTCACGGGAAGACACTTAGTTAGTGGATCAGCTAAGTTGTTGTGAGATACTATTTTGAGAACAACAACTTCCTCCTTCGTGAGCATGCCTCGTATACAATAGTATTTTCCTTCAATATGCTTAGCCATGTAGTGACACTTCAGATATTTTGTGATAGCAATAGCTGATGTGTTGTCACAGAAGAGAGGGACAGGTCGCTCCACACAGGGTACCACTAGAAGGCTTCGCAAGAATTTGCGAAGATAGACATCGTCCTTTGTAGTTAAGTTCATAGCTACATATTCTTCATCTATGGTTGATTGTGATACACACTCTTGATCCTTGCTTTTCCAAGAAATGGCACTTCCGCCAAACATAAAGATAAAGTCAAAAGTAGACTTGCGGTTTCAATGCATCCTTGATAATCTGAGTCAAAATAACCATTTAATTCCAACTTGTCCCCCTCATACGTCAAAGCATATAACTTAGTTTGTTATAGATAGAGCATCACCAATTTAACTCCTTCCCAGTGAGAGAAACCTAGATTATCTTGAAACCGGCTAAGAACCCCAACAACATAAGCAAAATTAGGTCTTGTACACATAAGAGCATACATAAAACTCCCAATGGCAGAAGCATATTTTTGAGTCGAGAAGGATAATCCACCTTACTCATCTTTTTAGTCCTATCATAAGGTACTTTACCTTGAATACAGTTGGACATATAAAATCGATCCAGAAGAGTGCCTATATGCTTATCCTGAGATAAAATCAACCTTCACAAAGCCATATCTCCCCTCACAGGGAATAAAATATTATTGTTGTGCACACTACCCGATGTGCAATATTTTATTCCCTGTGAGGGAGCCGTGCACAAATAAGCACACGGCTCCCGTGAGTTTAGCATTACTCTTTTTTTTAGAGTAATGCTAGTTGCACATATGCGCAGTAATTATCGGACGTACATGTTAATCTAAGCCTTTGAAAATATAAATTTATAAAATCTTGTATTCTGAAGAAACTCTAGGCATTAATAGTTTAGATGAGAGTGGTGATAACCGTAGTGCCAAATATTACTATAAGGGTTTATAGTGTGACATGGCGTCCTCGTTGGTAATCCACATGAGATAAGTAGGAACTATCTACCTATTCTTGAGGTAAGCTTAAACCCTAGACCTTATCTGGACTACCAACTAGGTTGCCAGTAGGACAACCACATCAAGATGTAAAATCATTTTTCTTTAGATTAACATGCACGCAGATAGGTGCTACGCATAGGTGCAACTAGCATTTTCCTTTTTTAATTTTTTAATTTTTTAAGAAATTGATTCCATTTCATGTGAGGTTTAATATAGTGCTACTCTGATTACATTGGCTAATTGATAAGAGTTTCCATAAGCCATAGTTGCCGAGGGTTTATCCTTTAAAATTTAAAATTTTTATAAAGTAAAAAATATTTTATTAATTTTTAAAGTTTTTTTATTGGTAGTTACATCAAATAAATCGAATAGGTACGACAGCCTAAGTGCAACTAGGAATACTCATCGGAAATATAACGAATATAATTAGATTTTCTATTTTTATATTCTATGCAATTTTTGTAGTTGTTTTATCAAGATGAACGATTTTAAAGTAATTAACATGATTATGAGAATCTTTATATGTTCAAGTAGTCTTACATAATAGTAATCTCATTATATATTCTCAAAAATACTTTTGTAATAAAATTCAATAACAAAGATTTTTACTTACATGCATATGTGCAAGAAGCAAAAACGAATATGAAACGTATCCAAAAATAAGTTCAAAAACATGTTTGAATTATGTTGTCTCAATGGCCTAGGAATGCGCTTTCTGGGTTCTTCTCAGGACTCCTGTAGTTATCAAGAAGTGGATCTTCGTGCAATGAAACACCAGTGTTCGGAGGTACTAGTTTTCACGAACTGAACATCAACTTGCAGCATTTAGTTCCAGCACCAGGACAACATATACCAAGAAGTAGAAACTCAAAAATGCTTCAAAACAATCAATTCACTTATGTTACAAAATTGGGTTGAGGATCTAATTAAAATACAAATGCTTCCTCTTCGTCTCCACCTAGCAAGTCACGATCTGGATTGTTTCGCAATTCACTGATGCCGAGTAGATATTTTAAGCGGTCGCGTTTCTCAACAGGAGGATTGCTATTCATGTAGATAGCAGAGAGGCTAATAAGCTCTTCAGGTACTTGCCATGACAAAGGTGTTGCTGGGACTGCCTTGTCACTAGCCAACATATCATTTAGACTTGAAACCTGCAACCAGATCATAAATCCCCCTGAACATCTCGAGATAAAACAAAGATTATTACTTGCAATAGCATGCAATTGCCAAAAACTGATTCATAACCAGAACCAAGGGGTAGTACTTTCCGTAAGCAATAATGACAAAATCAGATAGAATGAAACAAAATAGACAGTGGGTGCTGATAAATTCTAAGTTTCTGAATACTCACCACAGCTTCTGGTTTTTTCTGCCGTAGTAGTGCCACAGCTTGCACTAATGATTCTGTTAGCCTAGTCTTTGCTATGTCATGAACAACTCCTTTGGCTTTCTCAGTATTTATGTTCAAATCAGCAGGAAATTTTCATAAACCTCCTCGTCAAAATCCCCCGTTCCAAGCGAAAACATCTCTTTGACAGTTTTCTTAAATAGGCTGTCGCGTGAACTTTCTGTTATCATGCTATCTATATCGACCCCACGTTCTTTCAGATCTCGAATCTGCTCGATGTTAATCTGACCTCTACTTACAGCTGTTTCAATTGCAGCCGCCATCATGGTCGTGGTTATTCTCTTTATGACCTGTTGTGCTGCTTCAGCTGGGAGGCCAACTTGCTTTTGGGCATCATTTAGCTGATCGAGCTGTGCTTTAGTGATCTTCCCATCAGCCAAAATCACCTCAGCTTGCTTTTCAAAGGCCTGCTCGGCCAAGTTCCTATGAATTGCCAATATCTCTTTCCCAGACAAACCCAAAATTCCACCAAGCTGGTTGAGAAATAAATACTCTGAGTCGTCTTTCTTTGTAGTAATCTGTGCCCCAAATGGGACCACCACAACCTACCCCTGGATGCAGTATAGCAAGTAATCCTTGTAAAGGTCAGTCCTTTCTCTCTCTGGCAGATCATCCTTGAGGGTTATTTCAGTCTGACTGGGCTTTCCTAGCTTGGCTTCAAGCTCCTGGTTAGGTCTCGTTTTTCTTATAATTGTTTGTAAGGATTCCCACTCGGGTTCTTCTTCCTCTTCCTTTACTTTTTCAGGCTCTTCAACTGCCTTCATTTCAGGCTCCTCAACAGGCTTCACTTTAGTAGACTCCCCTTTGATGTCAGCTACCAGTTCGGTGACAACCAATGTATTGAACGTTATCAGCTTCTTGAGTTCCTTCGCTCTCTCAGTTCGGCTTCCAGCTGCCCGAGACCGCTGTATGAAGTTGAGGAACAACTTGCGGACCTGCAAATAGATAAATAGATAGATTGGTTCCCATGTATCAGAAAGTGAAATACAAGCAGTCTCAACATGAGAGAGAGTGCCCACAGAATAATGAAAATTAGCTCAATCTGTCACCTCAACCGATTTAACATAATATGACCAAACTAAGTAAATTTCTTATTTGCAAATATACACATAAAGCAGACGTAGGTTATGTTTTCTTTTGAGAATATTTTATTCTGTGAGAATGAGGTTTTGTTTAACGAGTTGAGCACTGCAATCCAAGACTTGTCTTTCGAAAGGATATTAAGGTAACTATGTAAAAATTGTTTGCTTTAAAATCATGTTATGGAATGCGAAATTCTTTCCAGTATTAAACAAAGGGTCACTTGTGGTGGTACTCTAAGAATGAATTAGATCATAAACTTCAAACTTTGTATTTATTGTATATGGCTGTGGATAACTTTCCTGCTGCCTTCATTATGTTGTAATAATGGACAACTTATAGCTTACTGCTTCTGACTGCTGCTACTTTGTTCTCTCCCATTCTCCTGTGATTAACTACATCATTAGTCGTAATCCTGGAGTTCATGTTTAGGTTTTACACGACAATTTTTATTGAAGTTTATGATTTAATTACAATTTGGATGTGAACTATGGAATTATTTATTCGATAATTAACTCAATGCAGAAACATGGCAATCCAACAAGCCATATACCGGAGCTTGTATTCAATAACTTTACCACACGTTTGGGGCATCGCATTGCAAGGTATCTCTGATGGTCATTTTTGTACCATGTAATATATGTTATTGGCTTCAGTTGTCCATTATTGATTTTTCATGATAGACTATCTTCTAGTGTAATGGATTATAGATTGTAACTCATTCGTTTTACTTGGTTTCTGTGGTATGAAACTTCTACTTATTCATGGAGCGCAGTTGATTTATTTATTTATTCATTGACTAGGTTGATACAATCAATTTTCCCTCAAAGTCCAGAATTCCGTGGGAGAAGAGTTGTAACATTCCACAATCAGCAAGACTTTATCTTTTTCCGCCATCATAGGTTTGTTATCTTGTACTTAACTACTCAAAGCTACTTGATTTTTTAAGTCTTTAGATTTTTGTCAACTTGTATATCCAGCCTATTTGAGTTTGTTTCTCTTTTAATTCATTTTCTTTTCCAATGAAACCATGGTTTTAGTTAGACGTGCTTATAAGTATGTTTTATTATTATTATGATTATTATTTTTAAGTGAAAAACACAAAATTTCATGGCAAGCCTAAAGGCTGCAAATTATATCGTTTGAGGGGTTTCCCTTGCAAAGAGGCATAGGAACATGCAAAAGAAAATTACAAAAAAAAATGAAATTGGATATCTTGAAAATAGAAAATGAAGCAATGGCGGGTCTTCTTCCTCATGATCTTCTTTCCCTAGCACTAAGAGATGACATAGATGGGCTACCTTTCATCTGGAACGTTTTGCAAAATGGCTGTTGAAAATATGAAGACCCAGTGAAGCTGATGTAATTCACCTGAAGTCGAGTTAGAGTTGCCAAGGGGCTTGTAAATGAGGGCACAATTTCCCCCACGAGTTCCAGGAAGCCATTGCATAGCTTGAGGGTCTGGGGTTCTCCTTGGAGGTTGAGTTTTATGCCCTCAGTCTTAGGAGGCTCCCAAGTGACTGGATAGGCCATTCTTCTATGATCGTGCATTTGCATGGCCAATTTCCAGCGATGTTGAAGAGCAACCCTAGAAGACCTCGTAAAAGTCATCAAGGATGCTAAGCTAGGTGATGATGTTTTGGTGGGTGGATTCAGCTACTTGATTCCATGTAGAGAACTGCTGGAAAACTTTAGTATCAAGCTTCTACTCCTCGTGGAATCGACATTTCACTAGTAAAAAAGTGCCATCCGCCGACGGGCAAAAGGCACCGGCGGAACACGAACCCCCGTTGGCGGACATCCGACAACGGGTAACATCACGTCGTCGCAACCTCCGTAGGCGGATGCGTCACCCGACGCAGCAACCCGTTGTGGAACAAAAAAACCCGTCGTGCGACAGAATTTTGTCCCCGACGCGTGGACCCATCGGCGAAGAAAATCATCCAACGACGGACATCAGGGCGTCGGGGGAAAGATGCCCTCCACGGATGCAAGCGCGTCGGCGGAAATGGTCCCCTGGCGCCTAAGGATGCGTCGGCGGAACTAGCTTGGACGACGCTTCCCACGCGTCGGTGTAATTCCTTCCGCCGACGCTTGCTGACGCATCGGCAGAGACTACGCTTGCTGACGCATCGGCAGAGACTTATTACCGACGCTTAACCGAGCATCGGCGGACTTCACCCGAGGCGTCATAACGCGTCGCCTGAGGTTACCCGACGCGTCCGTGCGCGTCGGCGTAGTGTTCACCGACAGGTCGATGCGCGTCATCTAATTTCAGCGGACGCTTCCTTACCCGTCGGCTGCATTTCTACACCGACGCGTGCCGGCTCGTCGGCGTATGTATAGAGCCGACGCGGTGTTGTTGCGTCGGTGGAATAAGTCACACGACGCGCTTACGCGCGTCGGTGGAGGTTTCCTTTGTTCCTCCGACGGGTTCAACCCGTCGGCGGAGTTTTTTGTTTTTAATTTTATTTTCTTTTTTTCTTTGACCTGTTTTGTTCATCACTATACAATTTTACAATAATGAAAAGAAAAACATCAACAATGAAGAACACGTATGCAAAAAAAAGTACTATATATATACATAAAGAACTACAGTGTGTATATTTACAATTGCTGTTTTACATCCGATGAAAAGATCTACAATGCCTAAATTTACAAAGTCTACTAAAAAACAAGAGTTTGCAGTTCTCGACGCGCCTGTTTCCAATCATTACAGAATCTGGCAACGGTGGCTTCTTCCACAATTATGAAGTCAGCTCCAACAACAACCTGTGAACCAAAATAGAACATAAATTTGCCTATCCACAGTGCACACATACATTAACATGGAAGTATATTACTTCTCCCATCAACATCTAAACTTGCCACACAGAACTCCAATGTTGCTTATCAGCCAAAATAATATATCTCAGCTCAAACTGGACAGCAAGAGTCAGAAGATGCTATCACTGACCTCCAAAATAATACGATCGTCAATGTTGCGGCGGGTGGGACTCTCCATGGCCAGAAGACCCTGCAGAAGCTTAACACGTAGAAAATTAGAGATATCTAATTATGCTCATCAATTTAAAATAATGTAGAATACTGAAGACAATTCTTACCTTGCTGTGACTGTGCAAGAAGTAACATTTCTAGCCTCTCCATGCGTTCACTCATTGCTTGTACCTTCTAGGACAATGCCTCATCTCGTCTCTCCCTCTCCAACTGTTCAGACAATGCCACATAACTACGAGAGCTGGAAGAGGCACCTCTACGCAGTCGAGCGCCTGTTCCAACCCCTCTCTCATAGCCACCTTTGGGGCCCCCGAACATTGTATCTATTACCGGTGTCACCTCTCTGGGATCCTTCGAGTAAGCAACATTACTTTCAAAGGCTGAACGGCGAACCGCTTCCTGCACAGTGAAATTAATGAATTAAATAAGTCTGGAAGTTGTATTCAACACAGATCATAAAGCAAAAATATATAACTTACACAGTGTTCAGCAGTTATGTCATCTGGATACGTCACATCCTTCCTCTGGTGAGCTTTGAGGTATGCCATCAGGAAAGTGTAGCCCTCAGGGTCAGACGTACGTTGTAATTAATGTATGCAGTAAGCAATCAAGGATGAAAACAAAAATAAGAAGAGTTCCCAGAAGGTATCATATAAATACCTGTTCCTCTAAGAATCGGGGAAGAGACTTCGACCCAAGGGTATGCGTTGTCTTGAGCTTCAGTCGAATACGACTGTTCTGCTCATCGATACCCTGACTCCTAACATTGTCCCAATACTTCACGAGGAGAACCCAGTCCTCTTGGCTCATACCAGGTATGGGACAAGTCATAAGACCATTGCCTTGCACTCCCAACCGTTCTCTTGCATAATCTATAAAAAAATTGACACCGGCAACAAATCTAGGATGACACCGGGCCGGCTTTGTCTTGTACGCATACATCCATCTCTTGTAATTCAAATAGTCCGTATCCATGTTAATTCTGAAAGATAATCTACTGCACAAGAAAAAGATTGGGTGTTTAACACTCAATTGGGTAACTCACCATGCTAAAAAACTCCAAGGCAATGACTACCCACAAACCTTTTTCTAAAGTAAAAATCAAATACGGTTGTGATGGCAGTGCACAAAACGGACGACAACCTCTAACTGGACCAGAAAGGGTATTGCAATGATTAAAGGAATAGTATCAGATGATACTAATAATTCAGTGGATTGAGGATACTAGAATACAAAATAGCCTTGAAGGAAAAAAATCTTTGGGAAACAAAGAGAGAGAGAGAGAGAGAAAAAAAGAGAAGTTTAACAGTTTAAAACATAATTGAAATTCAGAGAGAGAGAGAGAGCAAGAGAGGGGGGGAGAGAAATAAGAGAGAGACTTAAGAGTTTAAAACAGAATTTCCATTCAGCGAGCAAGAGAGCGAGAAAAAAAGAGAGAGATGTAAGAGTTTAAAACAGAATCTTAAATCAGCGAGAGAGAGAGAGAGAGAGAGAGAGAGAGAGAGAGAGAGAAAATAAGAGAGAGAAAATAAGAGAGAGATTGGAAGAGTTTAAAACAGAATTCTAAAGCAGAGAGAGAGAGAAAGAGAAAAAAAGAGAGAGGTTTAAGAGTTTAAATCAGAAGTTCAATTCAGAGGGAGAGAGAAAGAGAGAGAGATAAAGAGAGAATAAGATAGAGATTTAAGAATTAAAAACAGAATTTTAATTCAGAGAGACAAAGAGAGAGAGAGAGAAAAAGAGAGAAGTTTAATAGTTTAAAACAGAATTGAAATTCAGAGAGAGAGAGAGAGCAAGAGAGGGGGAGAGAAATAAGAGGAGACTTAAGAGTTTAAAACAGAATTTCCATTCAGCGAGCAAGAGAGCGAGAAAATAAGAGAGAGATGTAAGAGTTTAAAACAGAATCTTAAATCAAAGAGAGAGAGAGAGAGAGAGAGAGAGAGAGAGAGAGAGAGAGAGAGAGAGAGAGAGAGAGAGAGAGAGAGAGAGAGAGAGAGAAAATAAGAGAGAGATTGGAAGAGTTTAAAACAGAATTCTAAAGCAGAGAGAGAGAGAGAGAAAGAGAAAAAAAGAGAGGTTTAAGAGTTTAAATCAGAAGTTCAATTCAGAGGGAGAGAGAAAGAGAGAGAGATAAAGAGAGAATAAGATAGAGATTTAAGAATTAAAAACAGAATTTTAATTCAGAGAGACAAAGAGAGAGAGAGAAAAAAAAAGAGAGAAGTTTAACAGTTTAAAACAGAATCGAAATTCAGAGAGAGAGAGAGCAAGAGAGGGGGAGAGAGAAATAAGAGAGAGACTTAAGAGTTTAAAACAGAATTTCCATTCAGCGAGCAAGAGAGCGAGAAAAAAAGAGAGAGATGTAAGAGTTTAAAATAGAATCTTAAATCAGAGAGAGAGAGAGAGAGAGAGAGAGAGAGAAAATAGGAGAGAGATTGGAAGAGTTTAAAACAGAATTCTAAAGCAGAGAGAGAGAGAAAGAGAAAAAAAGAGAGAGGTTCAAGAGTTTAAAACAGAATTCTAAATCAGAGAGAGAGAGAGAGAAAGAGAAAAAAAGAGAGAGGTTTAAGAGTTTAAATCAGAAGTTCAATTCAGAGGGAGAGAGAAAGAGAGAGAGAGAAAGAGAGAATAAGATAGAGATTTAAGAATTAAAAACAGAATTTTAATTCAGAGAGACAAAGAGAGAGAGAGAGAAAAAAAAAAGAGAGAAGTTTAACAGTTTAAAACAGAATTGAAATTCAGAGAGAGAGAGAGCAAGAGAGGGGGGGGGGGGGAAGAAATAAGAGGGAGACTTAAGAGTTTAAAACAGAATTTCCATTCAGCGAGCAAGAGAGCGAGAAAATAAGAGAGAGATGTAAGAGTTTAAAACAGAATCTTAAATCAGAGAGAGAGAGAGAGAGAGAGAGAGAGAGAGAGAGAGAGAGAGAGAAGAGAGATTGGAAGAGTTTAAAACAGAATTCTAAAGCAGAGAGAGAGAGAGAGAAAGAGAAAAAAAGAGAGAGGTTTAAGAGTTTAAATCAGGAGTTCAATTCAGAGGGAGAGAGAAAGAGAGAGAGATAAAGAGAGAATAAGATAGAGATTTAAGAATTAAAAACAGAATTTTAATTCAGAGAGACAGAGAGAGAAAGAGAAAAAAAGAGAGAAGTTTAACAGTTTAAAACAGAATTGAAATTCAGAGAGAGAGAGAGCAAGAGAGGGGGAGAGAGAAATAAGAGAGAGACTTAAGAGTTTAAAACAGAATTTCCATTCAGCGAGCAAGAGAGCGAGAAAATAAGAGAGAGATGTAAGAGTTTAAAACAGAATTCTAAAGCAGAGAGAGAGAGAAAGAGAAAAAAAGAGAGAGGTTTAAGAGTTTAAATCAGAAGTTCAATTCAGAGGGAGAGAGAAAGAGAGAGAGATAAAGAGAGAATAAGATAGAGATTTAAGAATTAAAAACAGAATTTTAATTCAGAGAGACAAAGAGAGAAGTTTAACAGTATAAAACAGAATCGAAATTCAGAGAGAGAGAGAGCAAGAGAGGGGGAGAGAGAAATAAGAGAGAGACTTAAGAGTTTAAAACAGAATTTCCATTGAGCGAGCAAGAGAGCGAGAAAATAAGAGAGAGATGTAAGAGTTTAAAACAGAATCTTAAATCAAAGAGAGAGAGAGAGAGAGAGAGAGAGAGAGAAAATAAGAGAGAGAGAGAAAATAAGAGAGAGAGAGAAAATAAGAGAGAGAGAAAATAAGAGAGAGAGAAAATAAGAGATTGGAAGAGTTTAAAACAGAATTCTAAATCAGAGAGAGAGAGAGAGAAAAAAAGAGAGGTTTAAGAGTTTAAATCAGAAGTTCAATTCAGAGGAGAGAGAAAGAGAGAGAGATAAAGAGAGAATAAGATAGAGATTTAAGAATTAAAAACAATGGCGAAATCAGAGAGAGAGAGAGAGAAGACATAAGGTGAGGGAATTCAGGGAGCAACCAAAGAGAGACAAAGACACATCCACCATTGATTTTGAGAGAAACACACCGGTACACATCCACCATCGATTCAACAAGGAAACGCACTAGTAAAACAATCCCATCATCATTCAACCCATAATTGCAATACAATGCAAAAAACATTCAACAAAAACAAAAAATCTTTAATACAATCCACGAGTTTTTATCAATCCACGAGAAAAACCTTAACAAAGAATTAATTCTAATAGATGCTTCTCAGTAATTAGAACAACACTTACGACAATGTGAAACTCACTCGCTATTGTTCTGCAGCGGCTTTCGGGACCGTTACTAGTCTCTGATTTTCGCCCGACGATTGCCTTCTCTCGCTGGTTGTCAACAGAGGGTTTGAGGAAGGCGAACTGTAGCTCAGAGGGAGGCAAAGAGATAAAATAAGAGAAAGTTGTGAGAATAAAGACGAAGGAGGAAAAGGGGAGAAACTAAAACGGGGAAGCAACTCAAAATTAATAGAACCAAAATAAACTTACCTGCGGCGAAGGAGAACAGACCCTTGCAGGCGGGAGAGGAAGTCAGTGGTTCGACGCACAGTGGCTGGCCGGAACACCGAGCACGCCCCCGAAAAACGTGTTTTTTGGCTTCGGAAGAACGGGGGTTTGAAGCCCGCGCGCGACGTCGAAGTAGGGTCTTCGGCCTGAGGACTACGCGCGACGCCGTGAAGAAGAAATCCGAGAACTTTCCGGCGGAATGCCGGGCACGCACGGGGGGACGCTGGGGGCGGCGGGGACGGGGGACGCGGGGGAGCTGGGGAACGGGGAACGGGAACGCTGGGGCGCTGGGGCAGCGCGCGGGGCACGCCGGGGAACTGCGGGGGAAGGCCGGGGAAGGCCGGGGGAACGCCGGGAGCTTTGATTTCGCACTCGCTTCCGTCGACGCGTTTCGACACCTTTATTTCGTCGAAGGAAAAGGTTTAAACTTCAGTAATACATTGTCTTCCCGTTACGTGCGTAACGTTGTGCGGGAAGTAGGGTCGGAATTTTTCAACCCGTCGGCGGAGCAAATAAGACCCCAAGAGTAATATCCGCCGACGTATGCAAAGGTGCGTCGCCGGACGATACCGAAGGTTCCCCCGACGGGTTAGAACTGGGGTGCGTCGGCGCTTCAGTTCAGTGTCCACCGACGCGCGTAAACGGGCGTCGGCGGACGCGATTGTTGGTTCCACCGACGGGTTCGGACAGTGGTGCGTCAGTGCTTAAGTTCTCTGTCTGCCGACGCGTGTAATGAGGCGTCGGCGGAAGTCATTAGTAGTTCCGCCAACGGGTGGACTGGATTATGCGTTGTTCCGCCGATGTGTTAAAAAACCTGTCGGCTGAATGCCTCTCCGCCGACGTTTTATGTCCCAACCGTCGGCGGATGGGACATTTTTACTAGTGTTTGTATACTTTGAATTTCCTTATCTCTCTTTTTGCACTCTTTCACCCTCCACAAACAAAAGTTTACAGCAGTCAGCATTTCCAGAATATATTACAAGCATTGCAAGTCACCAATCATTTACTTTTGTCACTCACCAAAGTTGTTAGCTAGCAATGACCAGATGGCTGGTTCTTGGTGGAATAGGTACTATCAAGGAGATGTTTCATCCAGTGTATTGAGTTCAGAGTTAGGACAGGCATGAATGCTTTTTTTATTCTCATATTTGGTTCTCTTATGAAAGATGGCCATATACCAGACAATTGAAGTGAAGCTGAGAGGGGAGCAATTTGTTTTGTGTAACTTGAAATCTATTAAATAAATAAACAATTCAATATTTATAAAGGGCAAATTTGGTTATTGTGCTCAATCCTTAACTGGTTTGTGGCTTCTTTACTTTTAAATCTGTTCACTAGATTTTTCTTATGAGATTTGAGCAGGATCTTTCTTTGTTAGGTATATATTTGATACAAGAGAAGTGAATGAAAGTAGTACAAAGGATAAAAGTTCGCAGGAATATAAGGGCAAAAGTCATCGGGAGAAAGTGATAGCTCGCCTTCAGGTATCTTCGTGACCACTTTTGTGTCAAAAGTCTATAAAGTTTTTGTCGGTGAGGAGAGATTATGTCACTGGAACCAGCAGAAAAATTTATAAATGATGGAGAATTCCTGAGAAATTTTTAAGAATAATGCTATGAGTACCGAGGCTACTCCGCTGGGGTACTGCTATAGTGAGGGAGGCTGTACCCCAATAGAGTACAGCCTCAGTATTCATAGCATTACTCTTTTCTTAATGTTGGACTTTAGAAAGGTATCAAGAGACTGAGGTTTGCATCTGCTTGTCCATCAAATTGCTTTTAGATTCTATATACCCGTGTCTGTATGAGCGTGTGCGGTGCGTGCGCATGTTTGTGTGTGTGTGTGCGCGCATGTTTGCGTGCGTGTGTGATGAATTAATTGATAAATATTTTGGATTTTTTCCTGTATTTTTAGGAATGTGGGCCTCGCTTCACTCTCAAGTTGATCAGTCTTCAAAATGGAACTTTTGATACAAAAAGTGGTGATTTTGAATGGGCTCATAAGGTACGATGTTAATCTTCATTTTTTTATTTTGCTGGTAGGATTCTGACGTTCTTGCCTTTTCATTTAATTATGTTTCTGGATACCAGGCTGATATGGATACAAGCCGCCGGAGATTCTTCCTGTGAGCTGTTCTGGTTCTAGTGTATACAAGCCATCGTTGGTGCATTTCAAACGAGCCTTGTGATCAAGAAGATGCAATTACGTTTTATGTAGAGCTAGTTCTCTTGCTAATGCATAAATGAACTATTTAATAGGAAAGCTCACTAACAGCAGGCAGTTTTGAAAGCACGCTTTTGCCCTTTTTAGACTCAGAGAGCTCTGTTTATTTTGCCTATTAAGAGCCTTCCGTGTTAGCTTTTGAGAACTTTGTGTGCTGGGAGGAATTAAAGGTTCTTGACATTGAAAAACAAAATCATCTGATGTAGCTTCAAATAAAATGATAACAGCAAGTAATTGTTGTCTATACCCATTGTAATAACTTCGAAGCAGAATACAGAAAAGCCTCCATTCTTCTCTCCTTGGGCATCAGTCAAGCATGTACAAATAAAAGGTTTCATGACATACTAAATACTTAGATCTCCTATTACAACAACTATGACAAGCGAGTTGGATATATATGGTTGAGAGATTCATTCTCTGAATGAAGTTGGTTCTGATATAATGTTTCAGTGGAAAGGTCAACAAATCACTATTTGATACATCTGCTTCAGATTTAACTACATAAAATTTGACAGATACAATGTAAGTATGTGACTTCGTATAGTTTCTTTGATGGGAAGTGCAATACTGTTATAAGAGGTAAATTTTCTTCAGAACTTAATACAAAGGTTGTAATAATCCTTCCTCAAAAAAAAAAAAAAAGTTGTAATAATCCTCCTCATAGGTTCATAAAAGGCATTTAACATTAATATATCTGTAGAAATTATTTAGAATGGCCATTAAGTACATAATTTTGCATTTGGTTCAACTTCTGCAAAGAAAATTGAGGATCAAATTGTCACAGGAGAAACCAATGGTTTGTTTGCAAAAAATGCCTCTAAATTGGACAACATCAGTTGAAGAATCCCTAACATGGACTCGTCTGTGAGAAATGCTCTATGAGGAGATAGCACTACATTTTCCAAGCAATACAGCTCTTGGGGCACATCAGGCTCATTCTCGAAGACATCAAGACCTGCCCCACCAATCTTTCCCTGTGTTAAACAGTTCACCAGTGCCTTCTCATCAACGAGTTTCCCACGCCCAACATTGATGATGACCCCTTTAGGGCCAAGAGAGAGTAAGACATCCTTGTTTATGATGTGGTAAGTTTCACTACTGAAAGCACAACAAACTATGAGAGCATCGCATTTGGCTGCCAGATCACACACATTTGAAAAAAACGAATACGGTAATGAGGGTTTCTTATGTCTTGAATTGTATGAGATGATGCAACCAAAGCCCTCAAACCTCTTTGCAACTTCTAATCCAATACTGCCAAGCCCAATAATCCCAACGTGCTTTCCCCACAGCTGCAAGTAATCAACAAAAAGAGGTGAAAAAGAAGCAATATTGGCTTCTTATTAAAGCAATGTAGGTCTATATCAAACAGATGAGATCATCAGAAACTCTTTTAAGTACGTGATACCATGATTTGTGTTTACATAACCATTCAGAAGAAAAGAATTAATGAGATGTGTTAAAGAAGTCGTATTAAGGAGTTTAAGCAAGTAAACATATTTCAACATTAAATATGAACCAAAAGGACATCTTGCAGAGGACAACTGTTAAGAAGAAAGAAACTTCATGAAAAAAGAGCTGGAATAGTTCATCCTTTCATTTTAACAAAAAACTAGCTTTTATTGCAATTTGTAAGTGGTTAAAAAGGTAGACTTTTGCCCTCCTCCTTCCCTTTCTACTAAGATTTTGTGCTTATAAACACAGACATACAAACACTTCGACTAATGTTTGCAGACAACGCTGTCAGTTTTCATCATGGCTAATTTTGACCAGGCTCCAAATCTCTCCAATTGAGAAGAGACCTTAATGATGAGGACCCCATTGCGATTACAAAAACAACACCATTTACTCAAGGACTATGAGAGAGATGACATCATTTGAACCTTCGCAGCATCAGTAAGTTTGCCACAGCTTGTTCATTCAGAAAATTAATGGGCTCACCTACCAACTCGGCCTGAAGAATTCCTCTTTCAAGTTTATACCTTCCCTGAAATTGTATCATATCTTTCGAGAGTAAAAAGTAGCTCAGAAGAAGATCATGAATCGCAAAAAGCGGCTGCCCAGTACAAACGGTACTGGGAAAACTTTCAGCAGTGGCTATCAGTATCTTACGCTACCCTGGAAATCTTTCTTTTGCCTTGCCAAATTCCTAGTACAATCCTTCCAGTTCTTTCTGCAACCAACAAAAAATCGAAGCAGAGTGCTCATTCTATTATTCACTACGTGTAAAGTGTAAAAATCTCTTGAATCGATGGTTGTATTGATTCATTAAACAGGTATTTATACACTGATTTACAGAGTATGAAAAAACAGAAAAGCAATAGTTACGGGAGTTTGGTATAATTCCGATTACCTATACAAAATCAGATTGAATTAGATAAGATTAGGAGACTTGTAACTTCCTAACATAAAGGACCCACATTTAATTGAATTCTCTCACACCGGCCTCGTTGCAAACTATATTCATTAACCAATTTCATAAGAACAAAAATTGAGCAAAGCAAAGGAAGAACAGGACCTTAGAACCAAGCGGGTAATCTCCTTCCACTGCCCACAAACCTTGGCGCACATATCGATCCGCGGAAGAAATTCTCTGCAGCACATCAATCAACATGCCCACGGCGTAGTCGGCGACATCCTCGGAGTAGACATTCCCAGCATAGGCGACAGCGATTCCCCGGCGTTTACACTCGTCGAGGTTGACATGATCAAGGCCAGCGCTGAATGTGAAGACGAATTGTAGGGCAGGGAGGGAACGAATTATGACGGCGTCGAAAGAGAAGAGCCCTGTAATGATGGCTGCCCTGACGGATTGCGCTTCAGATTGCAGATACTGGTCTAAAGGTAGTAATTTTGGGAAAGGGCCTCCATGCGCGGGGGGAAGAGAGGGCGGAGGAGAAGCACCGACGGCTTATGGGTCTCCATGCGCAGTGGGTCTACTCCGAATAGAAAAAAACCGAAGCAAGGGATTTTCTCGTAGCGGATTTGGTTCTACTTCTCTGTTCTTGATAACAAAAGACGTTTGACGTGCAAAGAGAGGAATCTCGCCAGAACTTAAGTTGTTACTTGTCGCATAGAGCTGACAACAGTGATGATGCCAGAATGAGAAATCCCGAATCTCCATAAGAGGCCGGCGCTTGGCTGCTTTTCTCTCCTCTCACAAAAAATATGCTACATGCATTTTACTGTGCATGCATTTTGCTGTGTATGCATTTAAAAATACTATATCCATGCACTGTGCACTTCCCCTTCATATTGTAGCGGTGGGACCCACACCAGGAAAATTTTAATATCACAATGAGGGGAAGTGTATAAAGTGCATGCATAGTAAAATAACAATTTAAAATAGGAAAATGCTATCTAGACCTACGCTAACTATTCTCATGTACATGACATAACCAACTAATCCAGTTGTCTTAGGTTTATCATTTAGAAATTAGAAGTTTATAATATAAAAAGAATTATTTTTTTAAAGTTTTTCTATGGGCCTAGGTGCACCTAGCATTACTAGCCACAATACCAAGATGATGTATATGACACAATTAGCCAATTCGAAACATAGATGCAGTTTTTTTTTGAATAATGGTAACGGTATGTTACTGTAGCTATACAACTGCGTACCATCGGACGTGGATGTCTTATGTGGCATCCACGTCAGATGCTTCTTTGGCAATGACAAAACCAGAACATTCGGTTTCCGGTTTTCCTCATGAGCGGGAGGGAGGCTAGAGCGAGAGGGAGGTAGGAGCGGAGGGAGGCCGGAGCGGAGGAGGTCGAAGTGGAGGAGGCCGAAGCGGAGGGAGGCTGGAGCACAGGGAGGCCGGAGGAAGCGGAGGGAGGATGGAGCACAGGGAGGCCGGAGCGGGAGGGAGCAGGAGGGAGGCCGAAGTGGGAGGGAGAGGGAGGGAGGCCGGAGCTGGAGGGAGAGGGAGGGAGGCTGGGAGCGGAGGGAGAGGGAGGGAGGCCGAGCGGGAGGGAGGCCGGGAGGGAGGCCGGAGGGAGGGAGAGGGAGGGAGGCCGGAGGGGCCAGGCGGAGGGAGGGAGGAGGCCGGAGGCCGGAGGAGGAGGCCAGAGCGGGAGGAGGCCGGGGGAGGGAGGAGGGAGGGAGGCCAGGCGGGCCGAGAGGCGGGCGGGGCAGGCCAGAGGCGAGGCCAGAGCAGGAGGGAGGCCAGAGCGGGAGGGAGGCCAGAGCGGGAGGGAGGCCAGAGCGGGAGGAGGCCAGAGCGGGACGGAGGCCAGAGCGGGAGGGAGGCCAGAGCGGAGAGGAGGCCAGAGG
Organism: Aristolochia contorta; assembly: GCA_022405105.1. Taxonomy (NCBI): domain Eukaryota; kingdom Viridiplantae; phylum Streptophyta; class Magnoliopsida; order Piperales; family Aristolochiaceae; genus Aristolochia; species Aristolochia contorta. Next base: position 12,165,398 of record CM039667.1, on the reverse strand, counting down.
GGAGCGGAGGCCAGGCGGAGGCCAGAGGCCAGGAGGCCGGCGGGCGGAGGCCAGAGCGGGACGGAGGCCAGGCCAGAGGCGGGGGACGGAGGCCAGAGGGGGGCGGGGGCGGAGGCCAGATCGGGAGGGAGGCCAGAGGGGGGCGCGGAGGGAGGCCGGAGTGGGAGAGGGAGGCGGCTGGCGCGGGAGAGGGATGGAGGTGGCCGCGACTCCCTCCCGCCGCGGCAGCCGCGACTCCCCGCCGGGCGGCCGCGACTCCCTCCCGCCGGCGCGACTCCCTCCCGCCGGGCGGCGCGACTCCTCCCACTCGGCGCGCGACTCCTCCTCCCGCTGGGCTGCGGCGACTCCCTCCCGCTCGGCGGCCGCGACTCCCTCCCGCTCGGCCGCGCGACTCCCCTCCCGCTGGGCGGCGCGACTCCCTCCCGCCGCGGCGCGACTCCCCCGCCGGGCGGCGCGACTCCCTCCCGCTCGGCGGCCGCGACTCCCTCCCACTCGGCGGCCGCGACTCCCTCCCGCTCGGCGGCCGCGACTCCCTCCCCTCGGCGGCCGCGACTCCCTCCCGCTCGACGGCGGGACTACTAATCACTTCCGCCGATGCCTCATTACACGCGTCGGCAGACAGTGAACAGAAGCACCGACGCACCCCTGTCCGAACCTGTCGGTGGAACCAACGATCGCGTCCGCCGACGCCCGTTTACGCGCGTCGGGGGATTCAGAACTCAAGCGCCGACGCAATCATGTTCTAACCCGTCGGGTGAACCTTAGGTTTCGTCCGGCTACGCACCTTGACGCACGTCGGCGGACTCAGCTGTGAAGCGCCGACGCACACCAGTTCTAACCCGTCGGGGGAATATTACTCTTGGGTCTTATTTGGTACGCCGACGGGTTGAAATATTCCAACCCTACTTCTCGCGCTGCGTTACGCGCGTAACGGGAAGACAGGGTATGCCGAAATTTAAACCCTTTCCTTCGACGAAAGGCGTCGAAATGCGTCGACGGAAGCGAGCGAGCGAAATCAAAGCTCCCGGTGTTCTTCCGGCCTTCCCCGGCGTTCCCCCGGCCTTCCCCGGAGTTCCCCCACCGTTCCCCGGTGTTTTCCCGGCGTGCCCCCAGCATTCCGCCGGAAAGTTCTTGGATTTCTTCTTCTCGGCGTCGCGCGTAGTCCTCCGGCCGAAGACCCTACTTCGATGATCGCGCGTGGGACGAGGAACCCCGTTCTTCCGAAGCCAAAAAACACGTTTTGTGGGGGCGTGCTCGGCGTTCCGGCCAGCCACTGTGCGTCAAACCTCTGAGTTAATTCCTCTCCCGCAGCAAGAGTCAGTTCTTCTTCGCCGCAGGTAAGTTTATTTTGGTTCTATTAATTTTCAGTTGCTTCCCCTTTTCCTTCTTCGTCATTATTCTCACAAGTTTCTCTTATTTTATCTCTTTGCCTCCCTCTGAGCTACAGTTTGCCATCCTCAAGCCCTCTGTTGACAACCAGCGAGAGCCAATCGTCGGGCGAAAATCAGAGAGTGGTAACGGTCCCGAAAGACGCTGCAGAACAGTAGCGAGTGAGTTTTACATTGTCGTTAGTGTTGTTTTAATTACTGAGAAGCATGTATTAGAATTAATTCTTTGTTAAGGTTTTTCTCGTGGATTGATAAAAACTTCGTGGATTGTATTAAAGATTTATTGTTTTTGTTGAATGATTTTTGCATGGTGTTGCAATCATGGGTTGAATGATGATGGGATTATTTTACTAGTGCGTTTCCTTGTTGAATCGATGGTGGATGTGTACCGGTGTGTTTCTCTCAACATCAATGGTGGATGTGTCTTTGTCTCTCTTTGGTTGCTCCCTGAATTCCCTCTCCTTATGTGTTACTCTCTCTCTCTCTCTCTCTCTCTCTCTCTGGTTTTACCTCTTGCTTATTCTCTCTGATTTCGCCATTGTTATATATTTCTCTCTCTTCTATCTCTCTCTCTCTCTCTCTCTCTCTCTCTCTCTTCTCTCTCTCTCTCTCTCTCTCTCTCTCTCTCTCTCTCTCTCTCTCTCTCTCTCTGATTTAAGATTCTGTTTTAAACTCTTGCATCTCTCTCTTATTTTCTCGCTCTCTTGCTCTCTGAATTTAAATTCTGTTTTAAACTCTTAAGTCTCTCTCTTATTTCTCTCTCCCCCTCTCTTGCTCTCTCTCTCTCCGAAATACAATTCTGTTTTAAACTGTTAAACTTCTCTCTTTTTTTCACTCTCTCTCTCTCTTTTGTCTCTCTGAATTAAAATTCTGTTTTTAATTCTTAAATCTCTATCTTATTCTCTCTTTATCTCTCTCTCTTTCTCTCTCCCTCTGAATTGAACTTCTGATTTAAACTCTTAAACCTCTCTTTTTTTCTCTTTCTCTCTCTCTCTGATTTAGAATTCTGTTTTAAACTCTTCCAATCTCTCTCTTATTCTCTCTCTCTCTCTCTCTCTCTCTCTCTGATTTAAGATTCTGTTTTAAACTCTTACATCTCTCTCTAATTTTCTCGCTCTCTTGCTCTCTGAATTTAAATTTTGTTTTAAACTCTTAAGTCTCTCTCTTATTTTCTCTCTCCCCCTCTCTTTATCTCTCTCTCTGAATTTAAATTCTGTTTTAACGTCTTAAATCTCTCTCTTATTTTCTCTCTCCCCCTCTCTTGATCTCTCTCTCTCTGAATTTAAATTCTGTTTTAAACTCTTAAACCTCTCTCTTATTCTCTCTCTTCTCTCTCTCTCTCTCTCTCTCTCTCTCTCTCTCTCTCTCTCTCTCTCTCAACCACTCTGTTGTCTCTCTTGTCTCAATTGTCTCTCAAATTCTGTTTCACTTTTTAATTCTCTCCCTCCCTCTATCTCTCCAATGGAGAATCCATGATAAGGCCACAGGTTTAGGTGTTCTTCACCATGTCTGATTTTTGGTTTCTCAAAGCCAAGAGGTCCAATCTTTCAAGGCTATGGTTGTCGTCCGTTTTGTGCACTACCATCACAACCGTATTTGATTTTTTCTTTACAGAAAGGTTTGTGGGTAGTCATGGCCTTGAAGATTTTTAGCATGGTGAGTTACCCAATTGAGTGTTAAACACCCAATCTTTTTCTTTTATGTAGATTATCTTTCAGAATTACCATGGATACGGACTATTTGAATGACAAGAGATGGATGTATGCGTACAAGACAAAGCCGGCCCGATGTCATCCTAGATTTGTTGCTGGTGTCAATTTTTTTATAGATTATGCAAGAGAACGGTTGGGAGTGCAAGGCAATGGTCTTATGCGTTGTCCATGTCGGAAGTGTGAAAATGGACAGAACCTTGACTGTGAGACCATCAAGACCCATATAGTCCTTGAGGGTTTTTTTGCCGGTATATGAAACCTGGTCATACCATGGAGAGAGACCACAAAATCAGTCCGACATTAATGTGCCGAGTGGCCATGGTGAGGAGATGGGAAGGATGTTGGGTGATGCTTTCATGCACAATATGGAACAAGACCCTGTTCCAAATGATCCTGATGATGCAGAAGTACAGAAATTTCAAAAGCTACTGGAAGAGGCGAAGAAGCCGCTATATGGATGATGTCAGAAATACTCAAAACTGAGTTTCATAGTGCACTTATTCCAAATAAAGTGTTTGAAAAGATGGAGCAACAAATCGTTCTTAAAGACGCCCTTCCCCTAGATAATTTGCTGCCACGAAGTTGGTATGAGTCAAAGAAAACGATGGCAAACTTGGGACTGAGTTACGAGAAGATCCATGCATGTCCGAACTACTGTATACTATACAGGAATGATTTCAAAGAAATCGATAAGTGTCCAAGATGTGGATCCTCAAGATGGGCGGTCAAGAAAAAAGGGAGAGTGCAGACCGCTTTAAGACCTACAAAGGTCCTTAGACATTTTCCCTTGGTGCCGAGGTTGCAACAGATGTTTATGTCGAACATAACATCTGAGTTTATGACATGGCATGGTTCAGCACCTGCAACTGAAGCGGGAAAGATGATTCACCCCAGAGATTCAGCAGCATGGAAACACTTTGACAAATTGTATCCATCCTTCAGTTCCGATCACCGGAACATTCGATTGGGTCTTGCAAGTGACGGTTTCAGCCCATTTAGATTTGGGACAGGGTCGAGCCATAGTACATGGCCAGTAACCATTACTGTCTACAATCTTCCTCCTTGGTTGGCAATGAAACAACCATATTTTATGATGACCCTTCTTATTGATGGACCAAAGTCCCGTGAAACGACATTGACGTCTACACCGCAACCGCTGATTGATGAGTTAAAAATGTTATGGAAATCTGGAGTGAGAACTTTCGATTCACATACAAGGTCATTCTTTCAAATGCGTGCAGCGTTAATGTGGACTATATCAGACTTGCCTGCATATGGCATGTTGTCTGGTTGGAGTATGAAGGGGTACAAAGCATGTCCCACCTGTCACGTGAGCACTGCCTCGTCATATCTGCCGCACAGTCGAAAATATGTATACATGCGCAATCAAGGTTTCTACCGAATGATCATCCGTGGCGTGCAGATAAGAGGTCGTTTGATGGGACAGAAGAACTAGATGGAAACCCTCTTCCCTTATCTGGCGAGGACATTATGAATAGTCTGGTGGGGCATGAAAACGCTGTGTTTGGGAAGGGGAAAGGGGTTCAGGCGGAGGCCAACACTTTGCCCGAAGGATGGAAAAAGAGGAGTGCATTTTTTGAACTTCCGTATTGGAGTGGTCTACTCATTCGCCACTACTTAGATGTCATGCATATCGAGAAGAATGTATGCGACAGTATTTTGAGTACACTCTTGGAAAAGGATGGAAAGTCAAAGGATAACTTGAAGTCCAGATTAGACTTGCAGGCGCTCAACATACGGAAACAACTCCATCCACGGCCATCGAAAAACGTTGCTGGTAAGGTATTAATTCCTCATGCGGCGTACAGTTTGACGAAAGATGAAAAAACACGTTTTCTACGTGTATTGAAGGAATTAAAGCTCCCATTCGGTTTTAGTTCAAATGTCTCAAACCAAGTACAAGTCAAAGCAAGGAAAATAGTGGGCCTCAAGAGTCATGATTTTCATGTTCTGATGCAACATCTACTTCCATTAGCATTGAGGAAAACGATGTCAGTGCCAGTGTGCAAAGTTTTGCATGAGTTTTCAGCTTACTTCATAGAGCTGTGTTCCAAAGTCATTGATGTGCAAAACGTGGAAAAACTTGAGGCAGCCATCCCATTAATCTTGTGCAAGTTTGAGAGGATATTTCCGCCTTCGTTTTTTGACGTCATGGTCCATCTGAGTATACACCTAGCAACAGTGGTCAGATTGGCAGGGCCAGTGCAGTACAGATGGATGTATCCAATTGAACGTCACTTGCTTACATTGAATAATTACATCCGCAATAGAAATCGGCCAGAGGGATCCATTGCAGAAGGTTACTTGATGCAAGAAGTAACTACTTTCTGTGCACGTTATGTACAGGGGATGGAGTCCAAGATTAGTAGACCGGTGAGGTATGAACCAGGACCTTTAGGGGCAGCGCATCCTCATATGCTCACTGCTGATGTTGTATACCAGCTCCACCGGTTCTTACTATTCAACACTCCAAAGGCTCATCCGTACCTATTGTAAGTAGTTCCAGTCCTCTAACTAAATATTATACTGTCCACAACCAATATACCACAACTTAATTAATCTCTTCCACATTTGGTTGTAGGGAACATAGAGACTACTTGAGAAGGTTGCACCCCCAATGGATTGATCATTGGATACAGACTGAACAACACTTACATTTTGTGCAGTGGTTCAGAACACGGGTGAGTTTATCCCCAAAGCAGTAATTTGATGTGCTTCCATTAAAGCGACTTCGCTCTGTTGACACCCAATGTGTGTAATCATCAAATTGTGTAGGTGATAAATTTATCGCATCAGGGCGATGCGATAGAAGATCTACAATATCTTGCTCGGGGCCCCAATTCCGAAACCAAGTCGTATAAAGGTTTTTTTGGGAATGGTTACAAGTTTTAAACAGAGCAAGTTGATGAAAATCGGACCACTCAAAATAGTGGCATTGCCACCGTGGGGGGGAAAAAGTGAGGTTTTTACGGTGTTCTGCAGCAGGTACTCAAGTCTTCGTTGGGCCATGGAGTCCCATCAGCATATTTAAGTGCAGATGGTTCGATATGAAGAAGGGCACTGGTTCTGTTAATGATGGGCTTGATTACACATTAGTGAATTCGTTAAGGCACACGTATGAAGACGAACCCTTCATCTATCCATCTCAAGCCCAACAGGTATTTTATTCGGAAGACCTGTTGATCCAACTTGGAGAGTTGTGTGTCGTTGGAGACCTCGGGACACATACGACATCCCTCTAGTTAACGTCGATGTGAGGTCCGAAGAAGATGAGGCCATCTTGTTGGCACAAGACAAAGGGATCGGAGACGTCACAACATTGAACCAAGCTGATGATGTTTTGTGGTACACGCACTTACCGGGTCCGTGGATTAAGAATTGATCCTGCAGATTTGAATGTAACATAGCGTAAGTTTGATATCTCTCTGAATTATTGTAGTGTGGATCGTAATAGCTAATTTTATTTATTTTGTGAAGAAAGCTGACAATCCACGTCTCTTTAAATTTGCAGGGTAAATATGCCACCGAGGAAGCATCCCATTGACTCCTCATCACCGTCACCAGCAAAAGGGTTAAAGTTCGGGCAGTTCGGCCAGCCCAAACAACAGCAGTCCTGAGTCCGACTCGGCCTGCCCGGGCCACTCCAGTTCCGACTCTGACTCCACCGGCTTCTGCTCCAGCTACACTAGCATCATCGTCACAGATGCCAGACATTGGTACTAACATAAACCAGATTTTTTTGTTTTGGAAAGTTTGTGTTCTAATTTTAGCTCTTTCATATTATAGATAAGTGTGATCGTAAGTTTAGGGAGTTCTTTCCAGAATCCGAATCACCTGAGAGCTATTCTTCAAGTAAACTTGAAGTGTAATGATATTTTTGTAGTGTGTTATATGAATTGTGTTCTAACTTGCAATTTGGCAGGCCCGATCCCTATGGAAGACATGGAAACGCAAAGGCCCGACTGGGCAGAAACAGAAGATGTTGCTGAACCATCAAATCTGCGTGGGAAACGGAAAGTTAAAGCATCTTCGTTTCTGCCTCATAATCCTTGGACGATAACTATCAGAGATGGCCAAATGGTTGGAGGATGACAGTCTTCATTGTCATAACTCATGGGGACGGTAGTACGGGCAGATCAGTACTTTTCGTTGCATCTCCAGTGGCGTGACTATCCCCCCCATGAGCTGCAGACCTGGTTTAACATTATCAAAGTAAGAAGTGCTAGTTAATTATTTATTTTCAAACTTGGGACGGTTAAACTGAGTTTTTATTTTTGCAGGCAAACTATAACTTTGTGGATGTTGAGGGTGCTCCAGTCACAGCGCAAGAGGCCATGGAGGCTATCAAGCCCGTGCTCCAGAAAATCATTAGAGATAACCGAGCGGCATATAAGAAAGAGCACTATGATGGGAAGACTGACGACCAACTGAAGACTTGTCCCATACCTGGTATGAGCCAAGAGGATTGGGTTCTCCTCGTGAAGTATTGGGACAATGTTAGAGTCGGGTATCGATGAGCGTAACAGTCGTGTCGATGAAGCTCAAGACAACGCATACCCTTGGGTCAAAGTCTCTTCCCGATTCTTAGAGGAACAGGTATTTATATGATTACCTTACGGGAACTCTTCTTTTTTTTTTTCATCCTTGATTGCTTATCGCATACATTAATTACAGCGTCGTCTCGACCACGAGGGCTACACTTTCCTGATGGCATACATCAAAGCTCACCGTAGGAAGGATGGGACATATCTAGATGAAATAACTGCTGAACACTATAAGTTATATATTTTTACTTTATGATCTGTGTTGAATACAACTTCCAGACCTATTTAATTCATTAATTTCACTGTGCAGGAAGCGGTTCGCCGTGCAGCCTTTGAAAGTAACGTTGCTCTCTCCATGGATCCCAGAGAGGTGACACCGGTAATAGATATAGTGGTCGGGGGCCACAAAGGTGGCTATGAGAGAGGGGTTGGAACAGGCGCTCGACTGCGTAGAGGTGCCTCTTCCAGCTCTCGTAGTTATGTGGCATTGTCTGAACAGTTGGAGAGGGAGAGACGAGATAAGGAGGCATTGTCCCAGAAGGTACAAGCAATGAGCGAACTCATGGAGAGGCTAGAAATGTTACTTCTTGCACAGTCACAGCAAGGTAAGAATTGTCTTCAGTATTCTACATTATTTTAAATTGATGAGCATAAATATTTATCTCTAATTTTCTACGTGTTAAGCTTCTGCAGGGTCTTCTGGCCATGGAGAGTCCCACCCGCTGCAACATTGACGATCGTATTATTTTGGAGGTCAATAATAGCATCTTCTAACTCTTGTTGTTCAGTTTGCGCTGAGATCTCTTATTTTGGCTGATAAGCAACATTGGAGTTTTGTGTGGCAAGTTTAGATGTTGATGGGAGAAGTAATATACTTCCATGCTAATGTATGTGTGCTCTGTGGATAGGCAAATTTATGTTCTATTTTGGTTCTCAGGTTGTTGTTGGAGCTGACCTTAGAATTGTGGAAGAAGCCACCGTTGCCAGATTTTGTAATGGTTGGAAACGGCGCGCCGAGAACTGCAAACTCTTGTTTTTAGTAGACTGTAAATTTAGACATTGTAGATCTTTTCATCGGATGTAAATTTAGACACTGTAGTTCTTTATGTATATAGAACTTTTTTTTGCATACGTGTTCTTCATTGTTAATGTTTTTCTTTTCATTTTTCTAAAATTGCATAGTGATGAAGAAAACAGGTCAAAGAAAAAAAAAGGAAAATCAATTCAAAAACAAAAACCTTCGCCGACGGTTGAACCCGTCGTGCGGAATCATGCAAATCGCGCCGCGCGCGTCGCGCGCGTCGTGTGACTTCCTCCGTCGACGCTTCAACGACACGTCGGCTAAACACATACGCCGACGCTTTGGCACGCGTCGGCGTAGAACTAAATCCAACTGGTAACAAAGCGTCGGCTGGTATTAGACGACGCGCATTAGCGCGTCGGGTGAAAACCCTACGCCGACGCCCTTGGATGCGTCGGGTGACCTCAGGCAACGCGTCAAGTCGCGTCGGGTGAACTCCGATGATGCTCTGTAACGCGTCGGTAATAAGCCTCCGCCGGCGCCTGGGAAGCGTCGTTCTAGAAAGTTCCGCCGACGCCTGGGAAGCGTCGTCCTAGAAAGTTCCGCCGACGCATGATCAGGCACCGGTGGACCATTTCCACCGACGCACGTGCATCCGTCGTGGGAATCCTTTCACCGACGCGTATTCATCCGTCGAGGTAATATTTCCCCCGACGCGCAGTCGTCCGTCGTTGGATGATTTCCTTCGCCGACGGCTCCACGCGTCGGTGGACAAAATTCTGTCGCACGACGGGTTTTTTTGTTTCGCGACGGGTTGTTGCGTTGGGTGACGCATCCGGTTACGGAGGTTGCGACGACGTGACGTTACCCGTCGTCGGATGTCCGCCGACAGGCGTTCATGTTCTGCTGGTGCGTTTTGGTCCGTCAGCGGATGGGACATTTTTACTAGTGTATCCTCAAATCCTAAAATGCATCTCCTCTCTCTATCTTCTCCATGCAAACCCTAAAATATATTTTCTTTTTTTTTTCTTATTCGGTTGCTTCTTCTTGTCTCGATGACCACCAACGGATCACCTGCATCTTCTACCACACCCTCAGTTTTCAGCCATGGTCCGCCTGTGGTTCTCCCACTATGTGGACTGCCTTTTGATATTAGATCGACTTATAGAAGCTTTAATCTCACCATTTCCAACATATCTCACTATGTCTCTACCAAACTCAACCGTCATAATTACCTTCTTTGGTGGCAACAAATGCTTCCTGTCCTAAACAGTCAACGAGTTAAGGGTTTTATGGACGGATCCATTCTCCCTCCTCTGCAATATCTTTCTACAGATGATTCGGATGCTCCCTCTCTTAAACCACTGTACTCATTGTGGTATGTTCTGGATTAGTCGATTCAGAGCTGGATTGTTGCCGCACTTTCTGAAGCAGTACTCGGCCATACTCTTGGTCTCCTGACAACCTCCATGATGTGGCAGAAATTGAATTCTGTGTATGCCTCTTCCTCTCAGGCGCGGCTCCACCATCTCAGGTTTCAGCTATAGACTTTGAGCAAGGGCTCTCTATCCATGACTACCTATCTTGAAAACATGAAGAAAATCATTGATCATTTGGTTTCTTCTGGTCAGCCACTCGACATCTACACTGTCACCCACTACGTTGTTTCTTGACTCGGTTAGGAGTTTGAACCCTTTGCCCAATCCGTGACTAGTCGAGACAAACCCCTCTCCTTTGACTCTTTGCAGAACCTCCTCCTTAATCAGGAGCATCGATTACAGATGGTACAACAAATTAACAATCTTGATCTTTTAGGTACGCCTTCGGCTAATGTAGCAGCAAGAGATGGTCGCAAACACTCCAATCAAAGGGGGTGTGGACGTTCAAATAGGGGGTGTGGGTCTGCTCGAGGACAAAGCCATGGTCAGCAAGGCCGACACGATAACCATGATCGTCCTACCTGCCAGGTATGTTAGCAATCTGGTCATACGGTTCTCCAGTGCCGTAATCGTTTTAAATTATCATATCAGCGCTCTGCTCCTCCTCCTCAAGCATTCTCTGCACAGACATACCCCTCTTTCGACACTGCTTTATACAGACTCTGGGGCCTATCTAATCTGTATACATTGGAGATGAGATGCCAATGGCTCGTCCATTTTCTCACTAGCGGATTTCGTTTGCCTAGCATCAAGGCAATGGAAGCAGATGTGAAGATGTGGGAGAAGTACATGAAATGATATTGTGGTAACTATTTCAGGAACTCTAGCATTGTGATTCTCCATATATGGTACAACGATTAACTCTGTAGACACATAGGGCCTCCTGCATGAATTTTTCTCCCCTTACGGGCCCTTGGGCTATGCTGATTTGAACTTAAATAATGACAACCTTCACTAGATTACTGAGTTTTTTTTATTAATTTGGCATTAATTCTAGCAAGCCTACCTTATTTTAAGTATACCTCTTGAATGGAGGTTATAGAGACTACTAAAAATAATTTTGGAAATAAGAGCTGTAATAAGTGAAATCTAATTAGACAGACAACTGGATCTTTACTTGTGGTGAATTGGATTTAAGAGAAGATTTTTGGGCTTTTTGGTTTAAAAAAAGTAATTCTTCACATCTTCTATATATGTCGGAAACTATAACAATCCAATGCTTTCTAACTCTAAGGGTTGCTTCGTTATGAAAACAATTGATATAGAAACATTAATTTATCAGCAGCTGCCGTTTATGTCAGACCAAATCAGCCTCTCTAAGCTTGCAATTGGATCCATAAACAACTTAAAATAATTCATGTCAAAACCTGTGGTGCTAGCTGATTGATCGATTGATCATTAGGACTAGTCAATAGTGTATGAGAGTTGAATAGTAAAACAAATACAATATCTATGTCAATATTTACTTACCATTCTTTTGGCTGTTGACATCCCATATTTGATGAAAAAATGTGAGTCATAAACGTACCAAAAATCATAGCAATAGAAATTACCATCATAATTGACTCACCATCAGTGTTTTAAAAACCAAACCGACCCGGCCAGTTTGACTGGGTTCAACTAGAACCGGGGCTTCGAGTGGTTCGGTTTGTTCAAAACCCCAGAAAAGGTCAAAAACCGGTTGACTAGCCGGTTTTATCGATTCAACCACCTAACCTTTAAACAGACCAGACCGATTGAACCGGTTGAACCGGACTAATTACCGTTTTTAGCACTTTTAATAGTTTATATATTTTTAAACTTTTTTTGTATATAGAAATCTTTGTATGAATTATTTAATGAGATACAACTCATATCTGTTGAACCACCAGTTGAGTCCGGTTGAACCGGTTGAACTAGAATCGGATGCTCCACCAATTCGATCACTGGTTTGGTTTTTGTAAAACAGGTCATCTTAATCCCATTCTTAATTTGGGGTATGAGCAGGTTTCACAATAAAAACATCATTCAAATGAGTCTTGGAAAGAAGAGAAGCCTTAAGCAAGTGCATTGCCTGCATAAATTCAGTAGCAGCAAATTAACAACAAAAAAAGAGAGATCATTTCACTCTAATGGTACTTAATAAAGGGAAAAATAAATCACATTAACTAATTGATTACCTCTTCCAGTCCGAGATGAACAGCCACCTGCACCAAGTCGTCAAGGGAAGTACATTTGCATTGCTTAATTGCTCCAAGAGGCCCTGATTTTACAAAAACCCCTTCATCATGGTGTTAATCGGTGATCATGAACTGTGTAGAAGACCCTGACTTAACAAAACCCCCTTCATCATCCGTTTGTGAATAATTCACAGCTGGATTCTTCTTAGGGTTCAGGACTTTAAAATTTTTTCTCCCTATTCCATGGGCGCACATTCCATATGTTGGGTCTGTCCAATATTTGAAGCATGTCTGACATTCAGAAATGTGAATCTCACGATCAACAGTTTCCTCATTAATGGGTAGTAATTGATTCTTGCAACGTCCATGACACGGTGCTAACTTGGGATCCAAAAGCATGGCCTTGTGCTTCTCGGGCAGCACGAGATCTCCACCACTGCTATTGCACAATTTCTCGGCACTCTTGTACAAATTATGTAGACATCCAATGTCGGAAGAATCACTATCCAAGATCTTGGCTATGGATCCCAGAGGAAATGTAAGGAAACTAAAGAGAGTCCATGAAGGCTTCACCTGCTTCCACATGCATAGAGTACCTTGTTAATGGCCCTGTTTAGTAAAATGTTCACGTTTATGAAGACCGTCTCCACATTGTGTTGTTGAACTTCATTACCTCCTTGCACCTTACTGGTGCCTCTGCTGCTGTTTTGGTCAAACCTGCATCTCATTTTGTGGTACTATTCAAGGAGGTGTTGTGGTCCATCAAGGGAGTCTGAGAAAGCAGGGACTTCTTCAGCAAACCCAAAGCCTGCAGAGCAGCCACCGAGTAGTACTCCAAATCAAACAAACCTTATATATTATAATTGGATCAATCAAAAGATATATGTGCATTTATATGATGTGATTCTCAAAAAACTTTAACATAAACATGCATACCTCATCAGCGCCAGCCTCCAACATCTCTTCTTTGAGACTCGCTAAATCATTAATACCTAGCTCTCTAAGCAGTGCCAAATTTGTCTGAGTGCTAAGAGGGGACACTTCTAAATCGTCCGTTATCATAAATCTCAAGTTTCCTTTGATAAATGTTCCACCATCTGTTGCAACATCAGTATTCCTGGGAATAATGGTTTTTGTCATCTTCCCACAGCCGCAGTAAGCATTAGGAATAGTGCGAAAGTTGCAGTGACCCTTCTTGATACAAGTCGCCCATGTCGGGCAAATATAACTAGAGGTGCAAGTATATATCCTCAATCTTTACTGGAAGATTTCTAAAGTTGACAAGCCATGAGTTTTTGGACGGAGCAACATGGTTTTAAATGCCTCTGAGAGCAGATGAAGAACGTCAAGACTCTCCACGCTCTTGTATATATTATCCATACAACCCATGTTTAATTCTTTACCACAAAGACGGACGACGGTACCCACCGAAATCCTAAGGAAACTCAACAAAAGATCCACAAAATCTGAGCCCGACTCGTCGTACACAACTCGTTTCGTTTTCAAAGATGGTCTCTTTATGATCTGAGAATCTCGAAGTTCTTTTTGTTCTGGTGCGCAGTCATGAAGACGGCGCCGTCGACGAGTAGCAGCACTCCCAATGTCAAGAGACAACATTCTTCTCGTTCCAGAAAAATTAAGAAGAAATTAAAAACGGGTCTCCTTGTCCCAATCGAAGTAGGAAACCACGGCACTGCGGGCTTGAAGCGGTTAGGGTTTCGGCTCACACGGAAACTGCACCCCTCCCGCGTACGCGTGCGGCTGTATTTAGTATCCAAAATAGTCTTTCTTCCTTCGTTGATCGGGAAGAAGAGATGAAAGTCTAATATATACACACTCAAGATTCAATGCAAGAATTAAACTTGTTTTATGTTTATGACTTATGAATTGCAAGCAAATACAAATTATAATGAACATAGGAGTCTTGCTCCTTTAGTAAACTCTTAATATTCACTGACTATGTACCCGTTTTTTCTAGGTCTATGACACTTTTAAGTTGAATATATAAATCATTGACGACCCTAACATACATAAATGATACCATATAAATTCGGGTTTGTGGTCTATCCCAAAATGATAAGATAAGTTTAATGGACAATATTGGAGAAAATTTGACTTTGATTTTCAAATAAAGTTCTCGGCCACTATACGTAGGGATGTAAACAGGAGCCGATTACCCATTCTACTCTCCGAACAAAACGAGAATAAAATATTAATTTCTCTTTACCATTTTACCTTTTACCGTTCTACCGTTTAAGAAATGGAACGAAACGGAAATAGCTCTTCTGAACCCGTTTCACTCATTTACCATTTAGGTAAGGATAATATGGTAAATGTCAATATCCACTTAGCTTAACCATAAATTTTTTATTTTTCATATCTATAAACTTATTATCTTTTCAAATGTTTTTTTATCACTTGTCATAAGAGTTAGTTGAGTTGAAAAGTTTGGAGAGAATTTTGAATATTTTTATATTTTTGGTAATTATTTGAAGTCAATATATTTGACTCATGGTCTCATAGATATCATATCTCATAACTAGGGTAGTATCTCTTAAATGAAGATTAAAAATATTTCATTTTTCTTACAAATGTCAAATTTTTATATATATATATAGATATATATAAATGTAGACAATCGTCATACAAAAATAAATACATTATAATTCATAATTAAATAATTAAAAAAGGTAAACATAATAATTAACAAATATACAAATGTAAAGTGTTTGTATCTATTATCATTGAATATATATTTTTTATAAATATATATCAAAAATTAACATACAAAAGTCAGGTTTTATCAAAATGTCAATAACTTATTAACTAATATCTATGTTTGAATTCAAACTCAAAAAATGGCCATTGGGAATGATATGATTTTCTTCTTATTTCAATTGGCTTACATTATGCAAATGCTTGTTTGGAGAAGGAAAATTTTGAATATAAATTATCAAATGTATTTGAATGTCAATTATAAGTATAGGGGACATATTGTATATTTGTATTTGATTTTTATATTATGTAACTTGTGTTTGAACTCTGAAAGCAAATGATTTATTTTTTCGTTGTATTTCGTTTGATATATTTTTAGAAATAATTTTCATTAATTTTTACACTTTTTTACCCGTTTATTATCCGGTTGCCAGCAGTAAAAAGGGTAATAAATGGAAACAAAATACAGTGGAATTGAACGGAAACAGATGGTAAATGGGTAAAGAGTCGTTAAACGAAAAGGGTAAATGGAAGATCCTTACCCGTGCCATTTATTACCCATTTACATCTCTATCCATACACATGGTACAAATAATTCTTTTAAATTGTACATTATTTTGAAGTTGACTCATGCCAATAGCTAGCAATCGTCCAATTCGTTCTATTTTGATCACAAAGCAAAAATTAAAATCTAAGAAGGCCAGATAGGTTGGTTCGAGGGTGGCATGCAGTTGAGGAAGACAAACTTATTCTCACACTCAGGGTCAGGTTATAAAGCTAAGATAGTGTTTGACACAGCTTTTTGGAGTCCAAAGGCACCTCTACTCGGTTCATTGAAGAATGAATTAGATACATTAAATGAAAGTTCTTCTTTCTGAAAGAATGAACTGGCTACTTGTCTCATAAACGAATTGATGTTATCTAAACATTTAAAATCTCTTCCTGATCTGTTTAAAGTTGGATTATATGCCCTTTCATAATGGATAACCTTTTCCGGTATTGATATGTTCTATACAAGTATGAAAAGATTTGGTGGTGGTTTTTCTTGTTTTCTCGTTAATTATCAGTAGGCTTTTTTTTTTTTTTTTTTTTTTGTCTTTTGCCTCTCAATCAAGCCTCATGCAGTTAATTGAAAATTTACTTTGATATCAATACCGAAAATCTAAGTCGGTTTTAATGAGTTTAGTGGAACTCCAAATTCAGTCATTCTTGTCCTAAGCGGGAAGCAGTGAGTTCAATTTAACTCAAAAAATAAAATAAAAATTGAGTTGATAAGATAAATAAGGTGGGAGATATTTATAAGGGAGGGAATAGGGTAACGTCTTAAAAACTCTGCCATCATGCAAACATATTAAACAAATGTTGTTTAACTAATTAAAAGCTTTGCTCCAATTAGTTATAAGACAACAGTGCTAGGTCTTGTGAAAAGTGTTCATAGAAAGATTCATGCAACTAAAGCAGTTTCTTGTGGAGTCAGGTATATACTCTTATATAACACAATTAATTATATGTTATAAGTGATGTTTTCTATATGTTGACCTACTTTGAGCGATCTAAACTTCAACCCTTGTTTCTTTCTGGTATATGTGATATATGTTGTGTAAAGTAAATTTATCTAATCCATATATGTAATACAAATATTGAAATGTCAGCAACTGGGAGCAGTAATGACTAATGACAACAGTGCAGCTGTGCAGGTGCTTTTTCTTCTTATTGAGACAAGTACGAGCACAATTTCTCCCTGGTCCTATCTATTGGGATGGTCCAGCCCATTATGAAGTGAAGCCAAGTGGAACCTACACACTCATACCACAGGGTTTTATGATGCCCTGATTTAAAAAGAGAGTTAGAGACTCTCATGAGTTGACAAGAAAATTCTGACGGACAGAATTTGGAACCCTCTTAATAGAACACCAAGAAGACTGACGGAAGTGGAACCCAGAGGCGTTGTGCCCAGTGAGACAGATTAACTTCTGTCAAATTAACAGATTTGAGAAGTGGTGTGCTGAGCCTGTCGGTACAACTTCAGAATTCGGTTGAACTAGATTCGGTGCCGGTGTCAGTTTTGGGCAGTCCACCATTGAGAATTCTATAGAATTTCAGTGATAGATTCCTCTTGTATGTAAGAAATTTTTGGAGAGGAGTTTGATGTTGACTCTCATCATATTTATATCATATTAGGTTTGGGCAAAACCTAATAAAATTGTAATCATTATCCGGTATAGTGGATTTGCACTTTAAGTGACCCGTGGGGTTTTTCCCTCAACGGTTTTTCCCTCTACACTGGAGGTTTTCCCACATTAATTTTGGTGTCTTCTGATTTTATTTCTGTTTGATACAGATTTATTGTTTGTGCATGCAACTTAGATTTTAATTCACATATAAGTTATTATTCTACAATTTCCAACAAGTGGTATTAAAGCGAGGTTGAATTGGTAGACCCGAATTTTGTGAATTAATAATGGAAGAGATCACACTTAAAGGAGTGATTAAGATAACTTCATCTAATTATTCGGTTTGGAAACCGAGAATGGAAGATGTCATTTATTGTAAGGATTTGTTTGATCCTGTGAAATTAGGTGAGAATAAACTAACAGGAAAACTGATGAAAGCTGGAAAAAGTTACACAGAAAATTAGTTGGATTAATTAGTCTATTTATTGATGATAGTGTTTTTCACCATGTAGCTCAATAAATTAACAAACAAGTATTATAAAAAAATCTGCAAATTTTGTATGAATGGAAAACCACCCAGAATAAAGCCTTTCTAATTAGAAGGCTTATGAACCTGAAATATAAAGATGGAAAACCTGTTGGAGAACAATTGAGTGAGCTTCAAGAGGTGGCTAATCAATTAGCTGCAATGAAAATAGGCCTTGATGATGAAGTGCAAGGATTATTTCTTTTTTAAGTTCCTTGCCAGATTGCTGGGCGACATTGGTAATTACACTTAGTAATTCTGCTCCATATGGTGTAGTGTCTATTGCCATGGTAAAAGACTGTTTGTTCAATGAGGAAACAAGAAGAAAGAGTATGGGAACAAATAGTACTCATGCCCTTGTCACAAGGAACAGAGGTAGAGATAAGAGCAGAGGTCCTAAGGCGAGAAGCAATTCCAAAGGCAGATATCAGTCTAGAGGAAAATCATTTACATGTTATCATTGTGGTAATTCATGTCATATTAAAAGAAATTGTAAGACTTGGAAAAGCCAACAGAAAGAGGAGAAGAATGAGAAATCAGAAAGTAGCCAGAATACTAAGGCAGTGGCATTAGATGAAGAAATTGTCATTCTCGTAATGGAAGCATAAGAATATAATGTCACTGACTCTTGTGTAGAGTGGGCAGTTGATTCGAGGGCTTAACATTATGCATCTCCTTTCCGGGAACTTTTCATAGTGCACAGAACAGGAGAGTTTGGTACAATGAAAATGTGTAATCGGAGTGCTTCAGTTATTGCTGGGATTGGAGATGTTTGTTTAAGAACTAATGTAGGGTATGAGTTGATTTTGAAGGATGTTAGACACAAGAGATCTGAGTCTCAATATGATTTCTCCTCCATTGTTGGATCTAGCAGGTTTTTGTAATTATCAGGTGTTTTTTACTACAAAACTTTCTTAAATGTGATTGGGCAGTCAGTGAATGAAATAGAAGAAGATTCTTCCCCAAACTTGTGGCACAAATGGTTGGCTCACATGAGTGAGAAAGGATTGCAGATTCTTGCAAAGAAGTCTCTCATCCCAATT
Organism: Aristolochia contorta; assembly: GCA_022405105.1. Classification (NCBI taxonomy): domain Eukaryota; kingdom Viridiplantae; phylum Streptophyta; class Magnoliopsida; order Piperales; family Aristolochiaceae; genus Aristolochia; species Aristolochia contorta. Next base: position 12,146,656 of record CM039667.1, on the reverse strand, counting down.
TCCAAAGGTAAGTTTCTGAATCCTTGTGATTATTGTTTATTTAGTAAACAACACAGTTTCTTTGAGTAGTTCATCTAAAAGAAAGGAAAATAAAGTTGATTTGATTTATTCTAAAGCTTGTGGTCCTATGGATATTGAATGATTAGGTGGCAACAAATATTTTCTGATGTTTATTGATGATGCTTAACGAAAATTGTGGGTTTATTTTCTAAGAACAAAAGACTAAGTACTTCAAATGCCTTTAAAAGTTTCATGTCATGGTGGAAACAAAGACAAACAAACACTTAGAAGTGTCTTCGAACGGACGGTGGAGGTGAGTACACATCTCATGAATTTAAGTATTATTGTTCTAAGCATTGCATTAGACATGAGAAAACAGTTCTTGGTACCCCCACAACACAATGGGGTAGCCTGAAGGATGAACAAAACCTTTGTGGAGCGAGTAAGATGTATGCTGAAAATGGCTAAATGCCAAAGTCATTTTGGAGTGAAGCTATATGAACTGCATGCTACATAATAAATAGATCTCCATCAGCTCCGTTAGAGTTTGATATTCCTGAGAAGGTCTGGCAGCAAAAGACCAGTCATACTCACACTTAAAGGTGTTTGGTTGTAGAGCATTTGCTCATGTATTATAGGAACAGAGACATAAGGTGGATAATAAGGCCACAAAATGCATTTTCCTGGGTTAAGGAGATAGATTTTGGGTACATACTATGGAATCCTGTAATAAAGAAAAATAATTAGAAGCAGATATGTGGTGTTACATGAACATGAAACAGTGACAGACATTGGTGCATCAAAGGAGAGTAGCGAGTCTTGTTACTATTCAATAATTTCTACTGATAGAGAGAATGTGATGGATACCAGAAAAGGACTGTTATTAGGAGTTTATTATGGAGGAGTAAAGCACCGCTGATTGTGCTACAAGAAACTAAATTTGACACAATGACCGATTCAATGGTGAACGAGCTTGCTCCTTTCAGGCAACCAAAATGGAAAACCTTAATTGCTATTGGCACTGCAGGAGGTACACTTGTGATATGGGATCCATCCCTCATTGATGTACTAACTACAAATGTTGGAGTTTATTGCATCTGTATGGAAGTGGCTGACCTATCGAATGGAAAATCTTGGTATATGGGTGCCATCTATGGACCGAGCACCTATGAGCAGAGAGCTGATTATTGGGAAGAGCTTGGAAGTATGGTGAGTCATAGGCATGGTCCTTGGTTGTTGGGGCGGGGGCTGGCTTCTATGCCATTAAGGCCAGGAATGAAAAGTTTCCACCTGCCACATCTATCACTAGTTCAATGAGGAGTTTTGTGGATTTTCTTGGATCCTTAAACCTTATTGATCTTCCCTCCTCTGGGAAGACCTACACGTGGAGCAACAAGAGGGCTAATCCAACCTTATCAAGATTGGATAGATTTATCTGTAATGAAGAATGGATTCAATTATACCCAAATGTGACTTGCAAAGTGTTGGGGAAAACAATTTTGGATCACTGGCCTATCCATCTAGACAAAAACTCTGAAAATTGGGGGGGTGTGCCTTTTAGGTTTGAAAATCAGTGGCTTGAAGACGAAGATTTCTATCCCCGTATTGAAAATTGGTGGGTTGAGTTTGAAGACAATGGGCCAATGCGAGGGAGACTATTCAGAAAACTAAAATTATTGAATAGCAAATTACAAGTTTGGGTCAAAATCAGCAAGGCTGACCAAATGACTAAGAAGATTGAGTTAAGCAATCAGATTGATACACTGGACTTACTTGAAGAGTCTAGAGTTTTAGAGGAAGATGAGAATGCTGAAAGATTTTCAGCAACTGTGCAATTTAATAGCTTGCTTCGTAAAGATGAGAATGCCCAATTGGCACCACTGATTCTACAGTTGCTGAATCTAAAAGTTTGTTTCATTGCCTCAAATACTTCTTCAAGTTCCATTTCGTTGGGGTGTTACATGTTGAGGGTGACTCCCAAGTTCTAATCTAATGGTGTAAGAAGGACCTCAAACCTCCTTGGAGGCTTCTTCCCATCATAGAGGAAATCAGAGAATTAGCATTTACTGTCACTAGTTGGAGTCATGTATTACGTAGTGCAAATGGTAAAGCGGATGAATTAGCTAAGAAAGGGGCTCATGAGCAACATGTTATTGTATGGACCCCTTACTAGATGTAATCCTATTATGTACTTCTTTTACCCAATTGGGTTATAATGAATAAAATCACAACTTTAAAAAAAAGAAATATGTTATGCAATTATCTGCTATGCGGTTAACTGCAGCTTTTTTTTGTTTTTTACACAACAGGGAGTTCTGCTGCTGATTCTAGTCCTGCTCTAGAAGGGGATGAACAACTTTCTAGGGTTATTTTATTAGAAGATGTCAGTGAGTACCTGTTCTCCCTATGCTCTGAGGAGGCTAGATTCTACTTGCTGTTGCAATTCATTGAGTTCTTTGGTGGCAGGGCTTTCAGGTCTGTATAAAGCTAAGATAGCCTGATGCTCATTGGTTTTATGTTTTTCTGTGCTGTTTCATCAAATTTCACAATTTTTAGGTAAAGAAGAAAGGACAAAAAAAGAAGAAATTTAATTTTTTTGGGCTTTCGTAAATGTGTTCTTTCAATCATGGAAGGTTAGGTTAGTGAGAACAGTCATGTTCTGTAGCTTTTAGTGATTCAATAAATTAATTGAGTTTTTTAAGTTCTAGGTTGGTGAATTTGAAATGCTCCAAATATGTAGGTTATAGTTCTCAACATGGTTGGTTCCAGATAAAGGGTGCAGTGGCTGTTATTTACTTGTGTCCTTTTGCAGGTTGTGCACAAACAGTCCAAGCTGGATTGAAAAAAGCATCAGCAGGGAAATATTTCCGGATTTGATATTGGAAGAGTTGAGTAAAGTGCACAACGCATTATGTCAGAAGAGTAAGAGCTCCAGTAAGCTCACCTTAGGTTCACTCTTGGGCAGCTTGAACTATGTATCTAGCCAGACAAAGATCATGAAATTCTTAAGAAACACAATCTTGTTTTCCTTAAATGTTTTCCCTCGTAAATATATCCTACAAGAAGCCCTCCTTACTGTGGAAGAGTTATTTGCTACAAATATGAAGCTGACTACAACTGTCACGTCATCACGATCATTGGCAAAGTCTCTTTTAAAAAGTGATCGTCAGGTGTGAATCTGTTCTTGTTTTGTTTCTTGAATAAATACGTTATATTTCTCTGAAAACTTTACGGTATATGGTAATTAAGTTATTTGTAAGACATTTTATATTCAATACTCTGCAGGAAGAGTTGTTAACGCGATTCATATTGTTTTCTGATCAATGTGGTTGTTCAAATGGTGTTATGATTTGCTGTTGTTGTAAATTCGGTGAACTGGATACAAATAAATTAGAACCTTTATTTTGGTAGGATATACTACTTTGTGGGGTTTATGCAAGATTTGAAGCTGCTCATGGCAATCTTGATCTTGCAAGAAAGGTGTTTAATTTGGCATTGGCATCTGTTGAAGGTCTTCCGATGGTATGTTCCTGTTATTTTTCAATAAGCAATGAGAAACAGTTCAGATATTGAAGTTATATAAGTGCTTCACTTTTTAATAATGAAATAAAATTAATTTTTTATTGCCTCTTGACTTTTTGTTTTCATGTTTTTGTGACAACTATCATAAGAAAACATAAGAAGCTTATTGTCCCTTAAGTCTGTTCTGCAAGCTTAGGCAGTAGTGAAAGTTTGTTATATACTTCTCACTGTTCAGGTGTTAATAAAAGGAGAACAATCCATTTCAAAAAAAAAAAAAATCATGTAAACTGCAACGGTTATCGGGCAAAAATTAAAAACTGTTCTGCTTTTTTATTTTTTGTAAATGGAGAAAGGCAGACTTCATTTCAGTGGCAAAGCTTGAAATTCACGACACAGCAAAGGGCTCCTGACAACAAGGGATTAAAGGAGGATCTCCTCTTTAGCAGGGGAGTCAGCCAGCCATTGCCAATCTCTTCAGAAAAGGTTACAAAACATAAGTTGTCGAACTTTCTGTGAAGAAATAAAATCCAAGTTATGTTTGCTCAACTTGGAGATTTGGCTGCATACAATCTGTTGTCTAATATTGTTAAAAAAAAATCTGTTGTCTAAAAAGTGAGGACATTATTCTTATCCAGTCATATTGGTAAAGTTACCTATGCAGATCTCTCAGAGGTGCCACAACTTCATATATGACTATCTAGAGGCAGTTTTTATGTCCTTATGATTAGAATTTAGTGTGTAGATATTAGGTGCAGTGAAAGCTTGAGTAGACTGGCCGGTTCTATTGGATTCAACTGGATTTGGTCCTTTGTCCAGGTCATAACTTGGTGAGACCCAAATGTAGTTCAAAACCTACTTGAGCAGGCTCAGTTTGCCAACTATGGAAGTGGGATGGGGATGGACGGAGGGAGGGGCAGATGGGATCCGTAATTTTAAGCAGATGAAGGCAACTTGCTAATGAAAATATCAGTACAGTTTAGACGACTGTATTTGTGTATGGCCATTTTTGGAAGTTCCCTATTTAGATGACTATATCCAGAAGCATGACGTGTAAGAGGGATAAGTATGGAACTTGACCTTAGTAAAACTGATAAATTACATTTTAATTTTTGATGTTTGTTGCCCTTAAAGGTAATGCTATAGTACTTTCAAAACCTGCTCAAGTATTTACTAGATCAAGATTTTGATAAATCAGTAGGCTTCTTCATGTAGTTTTATGGTAAAATTGGATATTCACTTCACTGAGTTGGAGCAGGATCTTCGAACCAATGCTCCTCTATTGTATTTTTGGAATTCTGAAGTGGAGGTTGCTGCTTGTGAGTCTAACAGTGATGTGAACCCCTCTCCTGTTCGTGCAGTTCACATTCTTTCCTGCTTAGGAAATGGTGCAAAATATAATACTTTTCTGTCGCAACCATCAAGTCTACAGGTGTTAAGAGCTCGTCAAGGGTTTAGGGAACAGATTAAATCTATATATACTGCATGGACACATGGTGAGATAAATGACCAAGCAATTGCTCTTATTTGTGCTTCTTGTCTGTTTGAAGATTTAACTGCTGGATGGGGTGCTGGTCTTCCTATTCTCGAGGAAGCTTTCTCCAAGGTGCTCCCAGGTAACATCAAGCCTTCACGTTTTGCAGCAGTACATTTTTAAAGTATTATTTGATTTTTTATTGTACTATATATATTTCATGTTTAGTTGAAGAGTTGATTTTTAATTTTTTACGATGTTTGCTTTTTTTATTTTTTTATTTTTTTGAAGAAGTTGAAAGGATTTCAAATTATCTCGAATCTGGATTACACTTCTGCTGCATTCAAGTTCCTATGGTGGGTCTCTCACTTCTAGCTGAGGAAGTGTGACCCCCTCCCTAGCTAGTGAGTCAGCTACTGAATTTGCAGTTCTAAGGGCATGATTCCATTTGCATTGAGTGATTTGACCAAGGGCCCAGATCTTTCTGAAATACACCATCAGTCTCCATGTAGAAAGGATGCTTTATTGCATCAATTTATGACGTCAAACAATCACCTTCCACTTATTAAGTTCCATCAAGCTTCTCCTGGAATAGCTTGAGTCCTTGTTGCATAGCAACTGGTTCTGCCTCAATAGAGTCACTATGGGAAAAGGGGCCTGCAAAAAAAAGCAGAATCTGCCCGTTGTGGTCTCTAAATACCCCGCCAAAACCAGCAAGGCCTGGATTGCCTCTGGATGACCCATCTACATTTAACATTATGGTTCCATTTGGTGGTGGGGTCCACTGAACTTTTTGTATTATGGGTTGTGGGGATGGTAGTCTAGCTACCACATCCCAAGAAGATTTGAGGTTAGCTCCATTTAAGCCTTGCATTTCAGGAATGGTGTTGAGCCAGCAGAGCAGCCTCCTAAGGATGAATTCTTCAAGTTGGCTATTGTCCATCTCTTGTGCCGAGAATATCCATCTGTTCCTTTCTTCCCAAAGGCACCAGGGTATGAAGGATACACATGCTCCAAGCATGGTTTTACCTTTCCTTGGTAATTTAATATTATGCCATTGGTCAATTATCTCAGGAAGGTTTTGAAAATTGGGGTTTAGAGTGTCAAGATGAAACATACTCCAAAAGTGGTTCCACAATTCCTGTCCAAAGGGGCATTGGACCAGCAAATGGTCGCAGGACTTAGAGGCATTATTACAGAGAGGACAGGATGTAGAGGGCAAGGACATACCTCTTCTCACAATGTTTTCCCTTGTCACTATCTTTTGGTGCAATGTAGTCCATAGGAAGAATTTAGCTTTTGGAGGGCAGGGAAACTTCCATGCCCATCGAGACAAGTGTTTTTCTCTTTGCACAATATTTTCTAGAGCCAATTAAGCAGTTTTCACCATAAATTAACCATTTGAGCAGTGCTTCCAATAAAAACATCATTTGGAGTTCAATCGTTTGAATACTAATTGTAAAAAGATTAAATGCAAAATAAGGAGATACAAGTTTTAGAACCCTTTGAGGCAAACTAGTTTTAATGTGTCTATCAAGTACAGAGGTGCCAGTCCGCGAATGGGTGTGACCATTGTGTACAAGACCAATAAAAAAGAACTTTACAAGTTTGAATGTATAATGGGGTCACTCTATAGTTGCTCCTCTGATTCGATTTCTAGGATTTGATTTGTGCCTTTGTCAAATCCAATGGGGGAAATACGATTTCCTTGACAACAAGCTTGAACTTTGTAGCTAACTATTGCCTTTAGCTTCACAGGAGATTTTGTGTCTCATTTGGCAGCGTGGGGGGTCCAAGAAAGGCTTGAAGCAGCGGTAGAAACAATTGTTTGTTGCTACTTCATCAAGAGAAGTCTGCGGTTTTCGGACAACAATTTAACAAAGTTTTGGGTGGATCTTTGGCTCTATAGAGCTTCACTCTCTCCTTCTGATATCTGTTGTAATTTGGCTTGTGCTTTGACGATTCAACTTAATGCGTCACAAACTTCTTGGTGCGCGAGCTTCAATTTGGCAGCTTCCCCTCTCGTGCGTGGCACATTTCCATTGATTTGCTCTCATTGTTTGGATTGCATTTAAGCCTTTGATCAGGACTGCGGCTTTGGCCGCTGAATAATTTTAAGTCCTTAATTACGGTGGTCAACATGCTGATTTTGACCTGGATTGATCGAAAAATGTGGTTGATTGGGATCATAGATCATGAGATCAATTCTGGATCATTGATCCCAAATTGATTAAATTTTGATGTCTACAACACAATTTCTGCTTTCGTGAAAGAGCCTGCCACTGAATTATCTGATTACTGTAGCCACCATATTTTCTGATTATTATAGCAGCCAATTTTCTAACTAGTGTAGCGACTGAATTTTCTCATTTGGACATTGCCATACAACTTAAATGGAGTATTCAAGTCCATAATTTGAAGAAGATGCCTCTCCAATGGTCACAGAGAATTAGCCATGCTTTTTATTCTAGAGATGGTATGATGGAGTGAATAATTTAAGGTAGAATAAAGGGAATCTATGTAATTGGAGGCCCTCAGGCACAACTCTGATTTCAGCCATGGATGAACCCATCACTCCAATTGGGCTTCGGAAAGTTAGTAAAGTATTATGGTTTCCTTCACTAAAATAAGTATTCTCATTTTTAATGCTACCATATGCTAGAGCTGAATACCAGTGGGATCGGATTTTTGAAAGTCTGAGCTTGATATCCAAAACCTTACCTTGGGAAAAATCTGAAATGAAAAAGCAAACTCCATTTTCCTTCCCATAAGCCGGACCAATTTTTGCTTCGACTTGTGACCCAGTCCCCCATTCATTTCACATAATAAGTGCTTTTTAAACTGTAAAAGTTAAAATACTAAATATTAATTTCACTGTCTATGGTAGTGCTTTGATTTTTGAGGTTCCCAATGAATTTCTAACCCTTTGAGTGTTGATGAGATGTTTCAAAATTGTGGTTCTCAAGATTTCTGTCATAACCTGTTTGACTAGACAAGTTTGCCAATTCAACAACCAAACTGAGAACCAAACCAGGAGAGGAGTGGGAGTGGGAGAGGGGAAGAAAGAGAGGAGGGAGAGTGGAAGAGGGGAAGAAAGAGGGGATTGGGAGACGAAAGGGAGAGGAGGAGAGGGAATCATTGGGGAGGGGGTTCTTCTGTCCCTTCCCTGTTCTCTCTGAAAATAAAGTGAGAGGGAGAGGGAACCACCAAAATATTCAGCACAGTGGAAGGGAGGTTGTAGGTCCTTCCTCTACGAGCTTGAGGCTGGGAAAGCTAGGAGATTCCCACATTTATTTTCTCTTTTTATTTAATGTTGACATCATTATGATGCTGTCATGGTTCAACCTTGTTGAACCATTTTGACCCAACCCAATCATTTTTTGGTTAAGTGACCTAGTGTCAAGTCGCTGGATTAACCAAGGCCTGAACTTAGTCTTTTGCAGCGTGTGGCTTAGCCTCCAAGTTCGTCTAGTTGCTAGTCAGCCTCCCCAACAAGTATTAGTGCAGCGTCGCTTTGTTCTAAGTGCTAGAACACCCTCAAGTCTCCAAGACAAGAGCAAATTCGGGATTAAGAGTAAAAGATTCTTCTATTGAAAAGATGAAGTGATTATAAGTTCTTCTATACAGTTATTTATAGTATACACTTTCCCCATGTGGGGAGATCTAACCAAAACCTCTTAGTCTCTAGCTAACTCATTCAAACAAGTTTGAATAAGTTTATTTGAATTCAAACCTGAACTAGCTCGTGTGAGCTATTAAGCACCTGCTCCATGTGCTTTGCCAACTCATGCATGCCACCTCACAAGCCCAATCAAGTGCCACCTCATGCGCCATGTCATTCAAATGCCATGTCAGCTTCCATATCATTCGCCATGTCATCATATGATGTTGGACTCACTGTTAGTATGTTCCTCCTTCTCTAAGTTGCACCATGTGCTCTGGCTTGCATCTTGATGCCTTTATGCGCGTCGGTGCTTGAGTTGCGTGTGGCTGCTCCCTTGTAGTTGCATGAGTGGGGTTAGCGAATCGCAACCCCACACTTAGGCGCATCCTGATCTGCTGGATGTGCATGCTCGTGTGGCCCCGCATGTGCATGCTGGTTGGTCGGTTGTCCATGTGTATGAACGGGCGCGTCTGCCCTTGCTGTGCCGTCTTGCGCATGTCCGTACTCTGGAGATGTTGTGCTTGTGCGCATAGGCAAGTCTCCCCCGGTATCATGCTCCCACCGCCATAATGCAGACGTCCTCGTCTGCGTGCGCCCCTCATATGCCGCAATCTCCTCTTCGAACTGCCAAAGTTTTGCTGCTTCGTGCCAGGTTCTGGTTCTCCTTTCCACTTCACCCGAAATTCAATGGTACGCGGCTTACCTCTTTGGCGTAATTTTCCATGGGTGATTACATAGTTTACTATCTTAGTGAAAGTAGTAGATACATCAAGGGGTGCTCTAGGCTTTACAATTCTTTGAGGGTCCGGATCAGAAAAATAAGGTTTGATATTACAAACATGAAATACATTATGAATGCGCATTCTCTTCTGTAGTTGCACTTTGTATGCTAGCTTCCCAGTCTTCTGAATAATGGGAAAAAGGTCCTTCATACCTTTTTATCAAACCTTTATTCTTGTTCCTCAGCAACCTGAATTGTTCTGGCCTCATCTTTATGAGAACAAGGTCTCCCGCCTTGAACTCAACATCTCCCACTTCAAATCAGCAAAATTCTTCATGCACTTGCTGGCTTGTTGCAAATATGGTCGGGCTAGATCTGTCCTTTCTTTCCAACACTTTAGTAAGTGGTGGGGTGCTAGACACTAGTCTTTTCTGGAATGAAGCTTGCTGGTATTGAAGGCTGCTAGCCAGTTGCAAGTTCAAAGGGGCTATGCCCTGTTGCTTCATTCTTCTGCATTTATATGAGAATTGAGCCACATCAAGAAGCTCAAGCCAATCCTCCTTGGAGGCTTCGACATATTATTGATGAGATAAGGGACTTAGCTCATTTTTTTACTAGTTGGACTCATGTATTAAGAAGTGCCAATGGTAGGGCCGAAGAATTGGCTAAGCATGGGTTCCATGAGCAGCATTTTGTTGTTCGGACCCCCTAGCTATCCATGTATCTTGTTACTGTAGTATCTTTTAGCCCATTGGGCTACAATCAATAAAATCACAACTTTAAAAAAAAAAAAAGCTCAAGCCAATTATTGTGGAAGGGGATTCTGAATTAGCGTTGAGATGGGCTCAAAAAGCATCCCCACCCCCATAGCATCTAAAGGCCTTTTATGATGAAATACATGATTTAACTCAAGGGTGGCAGATTAGGTGGTCTAAAATACTAAGATCAGCAAATTCTACCGTTGACCACCTGGCCAAACAAGGAACAGCCAGTGCTTTGGCTGCCTCCTTTGCTGTGCAATCATTTGAAACGGCTATGAAAGTCCCATACTTGGAGAATCTATCCACCACTTCCAAAATGGAACCCTGGCCTTCGGCTCATCTCAGACCAGAAATAAAGTCCATGCTCACGCTCTCATGGACGCTTGGGAATGGGAAGAGGATCAAGCAGGCTGCCAGGCCTTCTCCTCTCTACTTTGTCTTGTTGGCACACCAAACAAGTGCGCACATACTCCTCAACATCAGCATCAAGTCCAGACCAGTAGTAGTGCCTAGACAAGAGTGCAATAGTCCTCCTTTGGGTAGGATGTCCAGCCCACAAAGTGTCATTGAACTCACGCATGAGCTCCTTGTGCAAACCCTCATATTTTGGTACAAATTAGCTCCTCCCTTTTGTGTACAACAGTCCATCGCTGACCCAAAAACGCCTTGTTTTTACAACTTGTTCTAACCGACATGTTGTGGCATCACTCTGTAGCCCAGCTCGGATTTGGTTAAGTATGGAGGTACTAACCTGAGTCACAGTAGCAACACTTGCGAAGTTGGTTTTGCGCCTGAGTGCATCTGCCACATTGTTGGTCTTCCCAGACTTGTATTCGTTTTCAAAGTTGAATTCTGCAAGGAAGTCTTGCCAACATGCTTGTTTCGAGCTCAACTTCTTTTGTCTCAAGAAAAAGCTTGAGGCGACATTGTCCGTTTTCACCACGAACTTCGCCCCAACAAGTAGTGTCTCTAGGTGCGCAAACAATGCACAATTGCTGTCATCTCCCTCTCTTGAGCAGTGTACCACTCAATCTCATTGAACTTCCGACTTTCAAATGCAATAAGATGTTTGTCCTGCTCCAGAACACCCCCAATAGCAAAGTTAGAGCCATCAGTAATTACCTCAAATGGCTTGTTGAAGTCGACTAGCTTCAAAACGGGCTCCTCCACCAGAGTTTGCTTCAATCTCTCAAATGAAGTTTGACATTTTTCTGTCCAATGCCATTGCTGCTTCTTCTTCAGGAGATCCGTCAAGGGTGCTTTTATTGTTGAAAATTCTCTGATGAATCTTCTATAATAGTTCACCAGGCCAAGAAAACTTCTCAAGTCCCCAACTTTTGTTGGCACGGTCCACTCGAAAATGGCTTGAACCTTCTTCTCATCCATCCAAATCCTTCCACCACCAATCTAGTATCCAAGGAAGGACACTTCTTCCAACCCAAAGGAACATATTTTTCCCTCTTTACAAAGAGAGATTTCTCGCTTAACACCTTAAAAACCTGTTTTAAGTATTTTATATGTTCCTGTAGATTTGTGTAATACACCACAATGTCGTGTAAGTAGACGACTACAAATTTATCGAGAAAAGTGAAAATACTTGGTTCATAAGAGTGCAGAAAGTGGTTGGGGTGTTGGTTAAGCAAGGGCAGACGCGCATGGACAACCGACCGACCAGCAAGCGCTTGCGGGGCCGCACGAGCATGAGCATCAAGTAGATCAGGATGCGCGCTTGGGGACACATTCGTGTGCACCTAAGTGTGGCGTTGCGATTCGGTAACCCCACTCATGCAACCGCAAGGGAGCAGCCATGCGCGGCTCAAGCACTGACGCACGGCTCAAGCACCGACGCGCATAGAGGCATCAAGATGCAAGTCAGACCATATGGTGCAACTTAGAGAAGGAGGAGCATACTTACAGTGAGTCCAACATCATATGATGACATGGTGAATGACATGGCAGCTGACAAGGAGCATGAGGTGGTATTTGATTGGGCTTGTGAGGTGGCATGCATGAGTTGGCAAAGCACATGGAGTAGGTGCTTAATAGCTGGCACGAGCTAGTTGGGGTTTGAATTCAAATAAACTCATTCAAACTTGTTTGAGTGAGTTAGCTAGAGACTAGGAAGTTTTAGTTAGATCTCCCCACATATGGGGCAAGTGTATACTATAAATAGCTGTGTAGAAGAACTTGTAATCACTTCATCTTTTCAATAGAAGAATCCTTTCCTTCTAATCTCGAATTTGCTCTTGCCTTGGAGACTTGAGGGTGTTCTAGCACTTAGAACAAAGCAACACTGCGCTAATACTTGTTGGGGAGGCTGACTAGCAACCAAACGGACTTGAAGGCTAGGCTGTTCAGGCCTTGGTTAATCCAGCGGTGTGACACCTGGTCAGGTTTTATAACATTGCTACAGATAATGATTATAGGAAGTAACTGTAAATATTTGTGATATTTTTATGGCCAAAAACTTATGAAGTTACTCCAACAGTAAGCTTAGTCTTAACTGGTGTAAGGAAACCTCATCTCCACCATGGAGATTAGAGGTTTACTTCAAAGAAATATGGGTAATTGGAATTTCTTGTTTTCCTTTGAGCATTTTAGGTCATTCTAAGAGCTTGCTGTATTGTGATGCCTACCCATTTGGTCCTTTCCCTGTTTGCTGTAATTTGACAGGCAATTTTCCCCTTCTCTCGTCAGTTTGTAGCATTGTTGCTGTAACAGAATGTTGCAGAATGATTCATTCAGTTGCAAAATATGGCAGAATAATTCATTCTGATACCTAACGATATGATTCCAGTTGTTTCCAGTGTGTTTTTCCTTAAAACGAACAAGATAGATGCTTTAACAAGAAAGTATTTTTGGTGCTGGATTGATGCAGAGGTTGTGAAGGGCTTCTAGGCAGTGTTTTTTTTTGTTTTCTTTTAAACCCAACTCCTATGCCCCCAAGGAGACTTGAACCTAAAACCTCCCACTGCAATGCCCCCATGCGACCATTAAGCTACTGCTAAAGTTCACTTTTAGGGTAATCTTTGCTGTTCAACAATATCACTTGGAGGGTGATTTGTCTTAATCTATGTTCTATTTGCTTAACTCCAACTGCTCTCCTGCTGGCTTACTCATCAATCAAAAAGCTTCTTATTGGAAGCCCCTTCCCTTAAAGTCTAGGCTTCCGATTTCTTTGATTGTATGATATTCTATTTTATTTATTCTTTGTACATTCAGAATCATTCAAACATGTTGGAACTAGTTGACAAACTGCAAAGCAATCAGGTGTTGCATGAGCTGAATATGTTCTTTTTTATTTCTAAATATATTTAATTCTGTGAAATATTAATTCTCTGATCAATCATTTCTCTCTCTTTCTTTTTTACCTCAGAGAGGAGACGTGGGAGCTCTCAAATGGAATCATTGTTCAACCACTATATTCAAAAGCTTCAAAAGAACATTAAGCAATTAAAATTCTCTAAAGCATGGGACAGTATTTTAAAAGGGTTGCAGATGTACCCTTACAGCCCTCATATGTATGCCACTTTAATTAAAATTGTTAATTCTTATATTGTACCAAATAAACTTCGCCAGATTCTTGATGAGTACTGTAGCAGGTAAGATCCATGCTGGTGTATGTATTCAGGTGATTTTGTTTTGGCCTATCATTTGTTTAAAAAATTTGATTAAGAACAAGCAATTGATTCAACGAATGTTGCAGTAATTGGCTTTCTTGTTGCATAAATGTGTGACATGTTAGTTTATTTGACGGAATATAGAGTGAACCATCAAGTTTGAATTGACTGACTTAAAAATAATTTCTTCTTCTCTTCAAAGAAATAAATCTTCTTATATACATTAATTCCTTATCCCCTGTAGTCAAGATTGGTACTTATTTGAGAATTTTCTTCTTCTATTTCTTTTCTTCATCTTATATTATTGATTTTTTATAAAAATGGAGATGATGGCACTTTTGTTAGTTATAACGAATTATAAATAGTTTGACTCCTAAGAGAGGTAAAGTTGGGTGCAAACAAAATTGGAACCTCCTTCCATCTTATTTATTGGGCCATTGGAACTTATATCTCTTTGCTTGTCCTTTGCTTTGCTGGAGTTGTTCCAGACAAGATTGAAAAACAGTCTTACATGAAAGATTGTTTTGGCTGATGACGATGTGTCTTTGATTCCCTGTTAGATAAATACAGCTAAAGAAGCCTTTTTTTTTTAAATGTAAGCTTGTCTCCATTTTTAAGCCTTTTTGTTTGTTATGTGCTAGCCTAATAATTCATGCAATTGAACCTCCTGCTAACTGCTATACCAACTTTAATAATCTTTGTAAAGTATTTTTGCGTATGTGATCTTGTCTACTAATTTACTATTCAAGAAAGTGATGGCCTAGAGCATTGAGTGGGTGATGAGGTACATGCTTATGAATTACATTTTTCATGCTTTCTCCAGATTAAGAATGAAAAGATCAGATATCTTAAGAACAGCAAATTTTGTAATAGTTAAAAACTAATGACTGTCACCCTTTTTGCTTTCTCCAAATTAAGTAAGAAAAAATTTAGTTATCTTGAAAACCACAGAAAATTTGCAATCAATGTAAAGCACTAAAAAATGAAAGTGATCAAAGTCGTTATGTTCTATTACAGTACTCCAGTTGATTGTTGTTTTCTCCACTGAGCGAAATTTTATTTTAAGATTATTTTTTTATCTTATTACTTAATTGAGCACAAGTGAAATTTCATTTCTATTATTCATTATTCCAATGCATTTGGTATTAATGATAGATATTATAGACATTGGCATTGTTATGAATCTGCCTTTTTATACGAATGTTAGTGATATCTTTCCTGTGTGCTGGATTTCCATTTGTTTATATTACGATATTTCTTTGTCATGCTGTTATGACTGAATATAATATTCATGGTGTTCGTCTGTGTGCAGGAAGCCACCTCTCATAGTTTGGCTATTTGCACTTTCATTTGAGTTGGGAAAATCTGGGTCTTATCACAGAATTCATGCATTATTTGAAAGAGCATTAACAGATGATCTATATGTTTTTCGTTATAAATCAATCAAGGCATTGGTGGAAACAGGTCAAATTGATCTTGTCTGAGTTATTGTGAGTTGTGATCAGATTCATTAGTAATTCCATTTGCATTTGGGTGTGCACTGTGGCACGGCTTAAGTATGTTCAAGCCAGGTGTATATTCTCACTATCCAGGGTTGTTCAGTAGAGATTATCCTTTACTTATCTTGAAAGATGTAATATAGAAAATTTATGTGCAACCTCTATGCCGTTCAGTGTAGCTTTCCTAGAATACATGTTAGACAGAGACTAGACAGCTGGAAAATTGTGAGAGATGATCATGTTCCTTAACATTTTTATTTGATTTGGGATATGATGGGATGTCAAAATGATCAAGTGAATCCAAATCCGAATAGCCTTCTGAATTTCTCGACTTGTCTCTTACATTGGCATAATCCAGATTTGATGATATTCTTTAATATGTAAAAGTAAGGAATTGGTTAAATGGTCTTTCTGTGTACAAACTACGCCTCTTCCATGAGTGGAATGTTTGTATTGTTATAAGAAAATAAAATAACAGCAAATTTATTTTCTTTTATAAATTATATTTAACCTTTTTTTCTTTTGTGATTATTAGAAAATAAAATTGATCTTTAAAGATTGTATCAGTATTAAATTTGAGAAAAAAATATAAACACATCAAATCTGAAAAAATTTAAAATAAAACAAGGTAGGATATAAGATAGGTAAGTGGATTAATTCGGCATTTTCTTGGTGTAAAAATTCATTTCATAGTCACCACTTGTTGGCACAAGATAAAACAGGAATTCGGGTAAAAAATATTTTTGGCACAAACCGGTATGAAAGTAGGAATCAATTTGGCTTTTTGTTCACCGTGGCAATTATGATCCTCCACATATAATGGAACCAAGGACACAGGGGAGAGGTTCCCCCAGGTCATTTATCATAATTTAGACAATGGATTCACATACAGATATTTTTTAGAATAAGTTTATGAACGGTCGTGTTTTACCACATATTTGATGGCTTTTGTTTGTCATATGTAAAATTTTGTTGTATTAAAGATATAATATTTGAACATACCTTGAATAATGTTGTTTGAGAAACTATTTATATGAAAATCTTCATTAATCAGAATATTCTTCCTCAATAACTTTCATCTATCGAGATTCCTCATTTCTCTCTGTATATATATACAAATTCTCTTAGCATATTTTTGGTGGAAGCCTACATATAGTTTCCCTAGTCTTTAACACATACTATAATCAACGTCAGATGTTGATTACAAGTTAAACATGAATACTTCCTTTTGTTTTATGCTTGTAGTTTTATGGAGTTGCTTTCAAGGCATATATAGTCGAATTGCCTTTGCAATATGGAAGATATATTTAACAAAACAAATTAACATTCGAAATTAATGTCAAACAGTTTTCTTATGTCATTCCTAACGGTTTTGTGAATCGTTTTCTAGTGATCAACAAATCTATACAGTACTGTATCATTAATTAACATGCTTCAAAGAGTCGCCTTATAAATGGCTACTAGTCTCTACCGAATCATAATGTGATCTCCTTTTGGGTACTATTTCCATTTAGGTTCCAATTATCTTTAATATTCGACTAATCATATATATGTCGATTGTCATCTCCTTAACTTCCAATATTAATATATCTTTTCCGCCAATGTAAGTCTAGCTGGTGAAGCATACATTTGGTTTAGTAAAAGGATTTAGCAACTGGGCTCCTCTTATGACATTCTTGCGTTAATTTGGTTGCTACATTGGGAGTCTCTACAAAGACATTAGAATTAAACCTTTCTTAATGTGCCGCATAATCAATATCTGAGTGCAACTATATAATTACTAATTGATTGATTATTCTTTATTTGAATGCTGAATATTTTTTTCATCTTACTCTGTTGGTTAGTTTTCTTTTATTAGACATGTTTTGCATGCAATGATGGGTAATTCTCTAATATCTAACTTTGAATTCAGAGTTTGTTTTCTTGTATTAGCTTGTAGATATAAGTAGGCAACTAGAAGTATTAGTTTCATCTTCTATTCGATGATTAGAATGTTATGTAATGCGTAGTAGAATCTTCTCATTAGTGATGCTTTGCAATGTTTTTCTTTAGTTGATGAAGTAATCTTCTCATTTGGTTTTAACATTATTGAAAGTTGATGCTTTGCAATTTTTTCTCTTTCAAATGAACTTAAATTGGCTCATTCATTATTTTGAGTTTCTCATCCCCAACTATTCCTCTATCTGCCTTGAATCCTTTTATGTTGTTCAAAACTATTCTCCTCTCATGACTGAATCTTAGACCTCTATAACCGATGATTGAACCTTGGTATGTGTTAGATTTCTGCCATATTTTATATCTTTATTTGATAAATTGTGAGTGCAACTTACTCTTAAGTTCTGTTTGTTATGCTTTTATATTCTGTACTGGTGAAATTTTAGAAGCATGTTAGTACAGAATTCTGTACCGACTATTTAACCCCCCTGGTATAGATTTCCAATACCGGCGGTTATTTAAAAAAAAACCCCGGTGAAGGGGGTTTTTTTAGTATTGTGTGTATGGAATTTAACTTGCTATCCATTTACTCAAATTACACAATGGTATAGATTTATGTTAATGGGTTTGTACTTTGTACACCCTTATGTACTTTTTTTAATTTTAAGAAAAAATGAAGTCATTATTCTTAATGTTAAATTATGGTCATAAGTAGCATAAGAAATCAAGAGCATTTGAGTTTTTTAGTGTGAATAAAATTGACTTGAATTATAATTATACTAATTACTCTCAAAATTAAGAAATGTGTATCAAAACAATAATAAGTAAATATCTAATATAATAAATAGATAGAGAAAAAGAATGAATCCGATTTTAATTGATATGATTCAACTTTTGAAGTAGAGCACGTATAATTGCAAAAATAATATATAAACGGGTCTGGGTTAGCCAGTGGCCTGGCTTGGTCTTGCATACAACCTAGGTTGGGATTTCCTAAGGTTTGGGTTGGGCCGCCCTTTTTAATAGAGATGCTGATGACGGTTATAAATTGATATTTATCTATGGGCCTATGACAAGCATTTGTCAAAGAAAATTTATCATGTTCTAGTTGTGCGGAAAGATAATTTGTTGAACTTATCTACTAAATCATTGACACCAAGAGTGTGTTAAATGAATGTTTTGCAGAGTTGATCCTAGTGTTTAATAATGTCGTAAGTTGAGATTTATAAGGTTTTAATTTGAAATCTGATCAACAAACAAATAATATTTGATTTTAACTCGTTATAAGGAATCCAACCTATCTGTTAAGAACACTGATTTTAATTTATTGCATCATTGCCTAAATATGTGTAGCTGTAAACAAGTTATATAATTTAGCGTGGTAAAATTATGATGAATACGCCTTAAGTTTCAAGTAATAATTTTATATTTAAAATAAAAAATTAAAATTTGGATTTGGAAATTAAATCAAATATCCATGTGAAATTTTTTATTTTTTATCTTTTACATTCTATCCACGCTCTCGGCTTCATCTGTTTAAACTCTTTTATTATGTTCTTCTCGGTAATTTTTAATTTGAATTAAAACAAAGTTTATTCTACCTTAATATATACATTCATAGAATTCAGATACAATTTTAAAGATACCGTATTAGGTAGTAAAGATAATTTTTACTTGAATATCTACATTTATTGAATTGAGAATACAATTTTAAAGATATCAATTTAGGCAAGTAACATAAATTTTACCTGAATATCTACATTCATATAATTTAGACTACAAACCAGTGTTGTGAAAACCCGGTCTGGTAGTAAATCGATTTGGTTGGATCCGGTCTAGTTTACTAAAATGCACTTGAAAAGTGGAAAAGGGGAATTTTGTTGTTGTTGGAACCTGGATTCGAACTGAGGACCCTCAAACACCATATTCTTAAGAGCAATAGCTTAACTAGTGAATATCAGAGGTTTTTTTATATATTGACAATATAACCTTTCACCGGTTAAACCAGTGGTTCAACCTGGTCTAACTGGTCAACCAAAATCGAACTTACTACGATGACCCGTTTTTTTAGAACTTTGCTACAAAATTGATTAATAGCGTTTAGATTACTGGATCACTACTTGCATGTGATATTATGCCCCTGGCCATCACATTGAGAAATGTCAATGAAAACAGAAATAATAAACCCAATAGTAAATGCAATAGGAAAAATATACACAAAAGCTATGAATAAACATTGATGAAGAATAAGGAGCTGTTAAAAAAACTTGTTTTAAGTGATTAATCATGGGTAAATTAAACTGGAGATATTGCTTGATGACATATACTTTTTACTCAATCGTTTGAATTGGTAAACTCGAGTAAAACTCTTATTGCTAAGTACACAACAACTTACTTTATCAGGAAAAGAATTTGAACGTAATAATCTATCTTTTAGTTTCCATCTCATTGTTGATGTTTGAAAAATGATTTTTATCGGTTTGGAGGATTGGTTGGCTTAATTATCAAGCCACTTATTTATCCGTTTGGAGGATTGGTTGGCTTAATTATCAAGCCACTTATTTATCCGTTTGGAGGATTGGTTGGCTTAATTATCAAGCCACTTATGTATCCATTGATTCCAATTGAAACTTTTCTTTCTTTGTTTTTTATTATTTCCTACGGTCGAAATTGAAATCTCGTCTCTATCGCCTCGCTATCTTTCCGTCACTGCGCTCTTCTTCCCGTCGCCCTTCTTCCCTTCTCTATCGCCCTTCATCCCGTCACTGGCCTCGCCCTTCATCCCGTCTCTGCCGCCTTCATCCCCTCTCTGCGGCCTTCATCCCGTCTCTGCCGCCTTCTTCCCGCCTCTGCAGGCTTCTTCCCGTCTCTGCAGGCTTCTTCCCGTCTCTGCAGGCTTCTTCCCGTCTCCACCGTCTTCCTCCCGTCTCCACCGCCTTTCGTTTCTCCCTCTCTCTCCCGTCTCTCTTTTTTCTCTTTTATTTTTTTGTCTTTTTTTAATCGAGGAATGGGGTTGTGCCCAGTAAGAAGAGCAGGAGCTCGCATTGTCTGGGAGCATTTTTGAAAGGCCTTTTGACGTGTTCGTTATTGGAGGGGATGCCACTGGAACGGGAGTGGCATTGGTGCGGCCAATTGAGGGATTCGTGTTGGAGGACCTCGCATTGTCTGGGAGCAGTTTGAAAAGGCCTTTGAAGTGCTCGTTATTGGAGGGGGTGCCGGCCAATTGAGGGCTTCGTGTTGGAGGACCTCGCATTGTCTGGGAGCAGTTTGAAAAGGCCTTTGAAGTGCTCGTTATTGGAGGGGGTGCCATTGGAACGGGAGTGGCATTGGATGCGGCCAGTCGAGGGCTTCGTATTGGAGGAGCTCGCATTGTCCTGGAGCAGTTTGGGAAGGCCTTTTGACGTGCCCGTTATTGGATGGGGAACTAGAACGGGAGTGGCATTGGATGCAGCTAGTCGAGGGATTTGAGTTGGACTAGAGGAGAGAGAGGATTTCTCATCGGGTACTTGGTGGACGTCTACCAAGCTTCTTCACAGAGGTAGCGTCTTTGGCGATGCTCTCCTAATTTTGATTTGCTTTTTGCTAATTGACGAATTTCTGATCTCAGCATATTCTTTTATCCTGCAAAATTGATTGATTACATTTGCGTTTGTCAACTGACGAATTTCTTATCTCAGCATATTCTTTTATCTTCAAGAACTCTAGCGGGTTAGAAATTTAGTCTCTCGGGAAAAGAGCAAGCGCAGGAGCAAGAGCTTGCGATCCCCCGCCAGGGACATCATACATTTGGCAGTAAGGTTTGGTTCTGTTGACGCCTCAATGTCATTTATTTCGTTGAATGTCACTTATTATCTGATTTTGAGCGGGATTGTCTGCTGGATATCTCTTTTTTAAATTTTATTTTGTATTGTGTACAAAAATTATTAATTAGTTCTTTTGTCTTTTTCTATCTCGTGGGCATTGCCGAATCAGCAACAGGTTGACTATCCAAGCTTCAAGCTCATGATCGTTGGGGAGGGAGGAATGGGTAATCTTGATCTATTTCTGTTCTCCATAATTTTTGCTCGAAAATGTCCTTTAGTCTCTTTAATCATAGGCTTCGTTATTGTATTTGGAGGTTAATGTTTATGAATATTCTCTTACTCCTGCCCTCGGTTGATTGAGACCAAGAAGAAGGATCACTTTGTAGATCAGCATTTAGATTCATCGCCCTTTGAAGTTGTCAGAATTGAATTTTGTACCTGTTTTTTTGTCTATTTATGCCCTTTTATGTGACATTTTTCTTCTTGTCTACAAAACAAGTAGTTTAAGGTTTTTTTTGATTTTATTTTTTACTTACCCAAGAGATTTGTTTAACGCAGGAAAAAAAACCTTTGATAAGAGGCATCTGATCAGGGAGTTTCAGAAGAAATATGAACGTAAGTTTTATGGTCTGCTGTCTGTCCCTCTCCTTTTAGGTTCGTTGTGTAGACTGACATTGTTTTTGCAAATACCGGTGCAGCTACAATTGGACTGGAGGTTCATCCTCTAGACTTTGTCATTAACTGTGGTAAGATCAGATTTTACAGCTAGGATACAGCTGGGCAGGAGAAGTTTGGTGGTCTCAAAGATGGATACTAGTAAGTGTTTAGTACATTGGGCAGCTTTCAGTGAATTGTTTAGGTTTATTATTCTTTAGTTAGAATATTATGTTTTGTGCTTGCTTATGAGGGAATCAATTGATTACTTTGCTCTGATTATCTGGGTGATAAGCATTGAGAAATACTATTTGTTGATTCCAGTTTTTCATAATTTTGGGTACTGAAGAGTGGTATCATATATAGCATGGAGGTTTTATACTTTTGGAAAATAATTTTTAACTTTTCATTTGGAGTCGCTTTGCAGTTTGACAGTCTGACAGGGATAGTTCATGTTTGATTTTGTAGAGAGCACGCTTGATATTATCTATAGTGTAGTTAATTTTGGTCGGGTCATATATTGATGTCGTGTAGTTCTAAGAAAATACTGATGCTCGGCATAGATGATTGTGGATTAAAACAAAAGAATTAATGTTGATTATAATCACTTGTTTAGGTTGTAGATGTTATTTTTTAGATTTCTTATTATTCTTCATTTGAATGTTGAATTTTTGCATTCACTGATTGGTAGTTCTCTAATCTCCAGCTCTGAATTCAGAGTGCGTTTTTTGCATTAGCATGTAGATATCAGTAGGTGACTAGGAGTATTGGTTTCATCTTCAATATGATGATTAGAGTATTCACTCTCAAAAGATTGTGCTGCAGTTGGAGCTATCATATTTCTCGTAGTACTTTTGTATGCATTCTTGCCTTCTCTTGGCATATGTTTTTTTTTTTAAAATTATGAAAATGTAAAGGTTTCTAGGTGTATTTTAAGTTTGGATTATTGATTCAACTAATCTAGCTATTTGATAAGTCAGTTGTCTTGTACATAGTAATAATTAAATAAATCCTCTCGATTTTCATATAGTATATTGGTAGCCAATCCTGCGTTCCATTATGTCAATTTTCAGTTTGTATGACTTTTTTGTTACTACTGATTTTTTCTTTTAACTGCATGACATTACAATGTACCCCTTAGTCATATGCTGGTTTCTGTGATGGTGCTATTGGAGTGTTTGATTTACACATATGTAACCGAATATTGAACCTAGTATGTGTTACATTTCTGCCACACTTTATATCTTTATTTGACAAAATGCGAGTGCATAACTTTTGTTGGTTCAGTGTTTTTTTTTTTTTATTATTGTTGAAAGTTACTTCCAGATTAGTTTCTAGATGAGTAGTTAGGATTTAGTTCCATTGGGAAAAGACCAATTTCCTTGAAGAAAAAAATAAAGCTAAACCTTATGCAACTAGTAAATTATTTACTGTATATGAAATGTATATGAAAAAGGAAAATATTCTTTGTCTATATTTTGTTTTGGCACGATTTCATGAATTTCTTTTCCACTGGTTGTGGCCAAGAGAATTATCTCTAATACATTTATGATTTGATTCAAGTAGTCGACAAAGGATATGACTCGTGAGGAGTTTTTCTTCATTGAAGTTCGACTATATTCTTAGGTTTGTAGGACTTTGTTCCTTGAAGATAGATTTCCATTGTAGTTTATGTAAGGATTTATTTATTATGCAAAGAGGAAAAGTCTAAACTATTGGATGCTGCCAATAAGTGGTTATGATGCACTGATTCTAGTGCTTACTTTTATGTAGTGTAGTGCAATTTTGTTTTAGAAAGTATGTTGAAGGAATTTTTTCTGAAGTAATGAAGTTGAAGTTGATTATGATGCTTTTGATTTTAACTGATTTATTGCTGCTAACATCTATTTTGTTTTGCAGTGGCACTCCTTCCTATTCTGAAGGGCATATTTGTTGGACTTGAGATATGGAGGAGGCACACTTTTGGTCAAATAGGCTTAGTCTCCTAGGCTTGTTTTTGGCCATATAGTGATAATTATTGGCGTGAAGGACAAATTTAGAATCCCAATGCATATTTGATTGAGCCGATGGATAGGGGAAACTTCTCTATGGCCCTTTATGTAACTCACCATACATTAGTAGTGTTTGATTGACTGTTGCTTTGGTAAGTGGAGGTTGGTATGGTGTTTTCTGAAGATCTCACTTGACTCTAGAACCAGTTTGAGTGAAACTTGAGGCGAAATCATAGAAAAACAACAGCTAGGGATATGATTTAGGCATTGTTTGGATCGTTTGAGCCTTTCTAGCCTACCTAGTTGTTTCCCATTGTTTAGCCCCTTTGAGCCTACATTTTCCTCATTTTTTGATACCTATTCATTAGCCTTCCCAAAAATAATTTCCTTTTTATCCTTTATCTCCTATTCGCATGTCATCTTGTACGCTTTGTATCATTGAACCTATGGTTGTGGTGGAAAAGGGTGAAGAAATATTTGAGAGGATGAGATGAAGGGAAAAAATTGAAAGGAAGAAAAAGAAAAGTTGGCTATCTCTATGAAAAGAAAGAGAAAGAAAAGAAAGAAAAAAAGAAAAGGAAGAAAAGGAAGAAAAAGAAAGAAAAGAAAAGGAAAACCAGAAAAGAAAAAGAAGAAAAGAAAAAGGAAGAGAAAGAAAAGAAAGAAAAACAAGAAAAGGTAGAAAAGGAAGAAAAAGAAAGAAAGAAAAGGAAAACCAGAAAAGAAAAAGAAGAAAAGAAAAAGGAAGAAAAGAAAAGGAGGGAATGAATAGAAGAAGCAAGAAAAAAAACGAAAGTTCAAATAGGCAAGAATGAGGGATATGAGCTGAAGATCGGGGGAATTTTGGGTGGATGACTCAAGGCGGAATGATACATTCGAGTAGGAGAGAATGCAACCCACAATTAATATATCTTTTGTCCTACCCCTAGCCCAGCCCCATTACAACCTAATGGAAAGCCCTATTGATCTTTGGTTGGGGTTTTTCACTATTAGTGGAGAGTGGATCAAAATCTGGCCTATGGAGTTGAGGTTTGAGATTTTTCAGAAACACAGGTTTGTGGTTGGTTGGAGAGAGTAACAGTCAACTAGGGACTATTTGGTGGGTGGTGTGGTGTGTAGAGGACCATAACTGAAGTGAACCTTGAGAATGGCTTGAAAGAATAGGTCTATTGGGTTTCTAGCGATTTCCTTAGCTGAGTTGCATGCGCTGATCATTAGTTGCACATGGAATATTGTATGTCATCTTGTAAATGAGGATGACCAATGGTATTTGATACCAATTTTCATAGGTACCATAATCTTCTCATTTCTTTTAATGCCATTAATAAATGATACCATACAGTTTTATTCTTCATTTGATGAACTTACTTTAGCTTATTCATTTATCATGAGTTTCTTATCCTCAATTGTCCTCGATGAGCCCTAATTTTTTTATGTAATATGCAAGTGTTCTCTGATGATTGTATGTTAGGCGAATGTATCCTAGGATTGAACCTAGTGTGTGTTAGATTTTCTCCATGTTTTATATTGTTTTATTATAACAAATATGTTTTTTTGAGGAAAGCAATTTTTTCTAGAAAGTATGTTGTAGGAAATTTGTTTGAAGTCGAGAAGCTCTAGTAATTTGATGATTCTGATTCCATTGATTCATTTATTGTTTCTAACATTTATTCTATTTTGCAGTGGTGTTTCAACATGTTCTCTAGGGGATATATGTTATCTTGCTTTAGGCAAAGTTGGATTCCTGAATGAGAAGAAAAAGAAAGAAAAAAAGAAAAAAAGGAAAAAAGAAAAAAAGGAAAAAAGAAAAAAAGGGAAAAAGGAAAAAAAAAAAGAAAAAAAAAGAAAAAAGGAAAAAAGAAAAAAAGAAAAAAGGAAAAAAAAAAAAAAAAAAAAGAAAAAAAAAAAAAAAGGAAAAGAAAAAGAAAAAGAAAGAGAAAGAAAGAAAAAAAAGAAAGAAAGAAAAGGAAAGGGAGGAAGAAAAGAAAGAAGAAAGAAAATTCAAGAAAGTAAGGAGGAGGAGATGAGCTGAAGATTGGGAGAATTCCAGGTGGGGGATGAAGTGGCCACCAAAATCTCAGGCCTGATATCTCTAATTGATGATACTTACGATGTATGGTGTCTACGAAGAACTCAAGCTCTTCACTGATACAGCTGAGAGGTATGTAAAAATGCATGAATAATAAATTAGAACTTGCTGCAAAGAAATTAATTAAGACGAAGATTTACAAAATTGATTGGTTATTCTTTATTTGAATGGTGAACTGTTTTTCATCTTAATCTGTTGGTTAGTTTTCTTTTATTAGACATGTTTTGATGCAATGATTGGTAGTTCTCTAATGTCTAACTTTGAATTCAGAGTTGTTTTCTTGTATTAGCATGTAGATATGAGTAGGCAACTAGAAGTATTGTCTTCATCTTCTATTTGATGATTAGAGTGTAATGTAATGTGTAATGGAATCTTCTCATTAGTGATGCTTTGCAATGTTTTTCTTTAGCTGATAAAGTAATTTTCACATTTGGTTTTAACATTATTGAAAGCTGATGCTTTGCAATTCTTTTCTTTTTCAGATGAACTTAATTTGGTTCATTCGTGATTTTGAGTTTCTCATCCACAACTATTCCTCCATCTGGCCTGAATCCTTTTATATTGTTCAAATCTGTTCTCCTCTCATTACTGCAGGTTAGACATATGTAACCGAAGATTGAACCTAGTAGGTGTTAGATTTCTGACATATTTTATATCTTTATTTGACAAAATTTGAGTGCAACTTTTAACTTCTGTTTGTTATGCCTTTTTATTTCTATTATTGTTGAAAATTACTTATTGATTTGTTTCTAGATCGGTATGTGTTAGATTTTCTCCATATTTTATATTTCTTTAATATAACAGATATAATTAGAAAGACTGCTACTATATAGAAGATTTTCCTGAAATTCTGTTACAATTTTTTTGTGGAAAGCAATTTGTTCTAGAAAACATGTTGTAGGAAATTTGTTTGAAGTAGAGATCCTCTAGTTACCATTGATTGATTTATTGTTTCTAATATTTATTCTGTTTTGCAGAGGTGTGTTCCATCATGTTCTCTTGGTTTAGGCAAAATTTGTTTCCTGAATGAGAAGAGAAAAAAAGAAAAAAAAGAAAAAAGGAAAAAAGAAAAAAAAGGAAAAAAAGAAAAAAAGGAAAAACGAAAAAAAGAAAAAGAGAAAAAAAGAAAAAAAGAAAAAAAAAAGAAAAAAAAAAAAAGAAAAAAAAAAAAAAAAAAAAAAAAAAAAAAAAAAAAAAAAGCGAAAAAAGAAAAAGAAAAAAAAAAAAAAAAGGAAAAGAAAAAAGAAACAGAAAAAGAAAAGAAAAAAGAGGAAAAGAAAAAGAAAAAAGAAAGAGAAAAAAAAGAAAAAGAAAGAAAAGGAATGGGAGGAAGAAAAGAAAGAAGAAAGAAAGTTCATGAAAGTAAGGAGGAGGAGATGAGTTGAAGATTGGGAGAATATCAGGTGGGGGGACTGAAGTGGCAGAATAATACATGGAGTAGAGAAAATGCAACCCCCCGATGAACATTTAAGCATTTTTTCCTTGAGCTGATCTGCATAAGGTGGTTTCTCGGTTGCATGTGTAATATTGCATATCTTTAAATAGGTAAGGTGAAAATTTGATAGTTCTCATTTGTTGGCAATGGGTAATTTCCATCTTATTTCTATTTGTTATAGTTTGTGCCAGTCTTTTTAGTATATGATGATATTATTTTCGTTCATTTCAGGTTCCAATAAGAAAATTGAAGAACAGTAGTCTTGTGGTCATTAATCAAAGGTAGTTAAGGTATTATTTTGTCTATCATAGGTAGAAGTGATACAATTATCTTCTTTCATAAGTCTGCTCCTAACTGAATGTTTGTTGCAGCTCTTGTGGATGGTGAAACATCTCAATATTGTCTTGTTGAAGGAGGATACAAACTGAATAAGCGGTAGCGGCAGTGTGTCTATATGGTTTTTTGACTGCTGTAGATGATGAATCCAAACTAATTGTTGAAAGTGCCTTTGGAAATGTTGAACAAGGTAGATACCATAGTGGCACTGCTGTAGTGACAGTTTGTTCAACTTTTCTTGTAGATTCTCCATGTATTACTCTTACGTGTTTACAATTTTTTATTATGTCATGAATTGCAATGATTTTGGAAAAGAGCAAGCACAGGCCCCCACCAGGGACAGCATACATTAAGCAGCGAGGTTGGACTCTGTTGACGTCTCAAAGTCATTTATTTCATTGAATGTCACTTATTATCTGATTTCAAGCGGGATTTTCTGCTGGATATATTTTTAATTTTTGATTGTGTACAAAGATTATTAATTAGTTCTTTTGTCATTTTCTATCTCGTAGGCATTGCCGAACCAGCAACAGGTTTACTATCCGAGCTTCAAGCTCGTGATCGTTGGGGACGGAGCCACACGTAATCTTGATCTATTCTCTTCTCCATAAATTTTGCTCTAAAATGTCCTTTAGTCTCTTTAATCGTAGGTTTTTTACTTTATTCGGAGGATAATTTTTATGAAGAATCTCTTACTCCTGCCCTGTTTATTGAGACCGAGAAGAAGAATCACTTTGTAGATGTGCATCATGTTTTTATTCCTGGTTTAAATGCTATAAATACCTATATTTCAGCATTTAGATTCATCGCCCCTCTGGAGTTGGCAGAATTGAATTTTGTTAGAAGCCTACTTATTGGACGTTGTTTACAGGCTTGGATTGGACTATTAATTCGAGAAGGAAATCAACGGGGGGGGGGGATGCAATGCAATTCAAACTACAAATTCAAACGAGCGTTAATGTTGATTTTGATTTATACTCTGTAGCCACCCGTTTTGCGTCCCGAGAGAGGGAGGATACAAGGCTTCCATAGGTAATTTAAAGTAGTATTAATTAATCCTCAGTATTCTTCAATTCCAGCTGCAATTAATATTGATCCTGCAGTTTCACAATTGTAGTTCTTGACATTAATTCAACTAATTCTTTATAACCTGCTCTCGTAAATGTGGTAGGAATATACATGTACAGATGTCTTCAACAAGTTCATGGAGGAACAGGGCGAGTTCAAGCAGAACTTGGCTTTGGATGTGAAGGGACTGCTTAGTTTGCATGAAGCAGCATTCCTTTGCGCCCAAGGCGAAGACATATTGGACGAAGCAGTGGCTTTTGCTTTGGAGCACTTGAAATCAGTGCTCCCCTATATGGATCCTTCGCTTGCCAAGCATGTCGCCAGAACTATCAAGATACCAACTCACTAGTGGTTGCCAAGAAAGTATGCCAGATACTTTATCTTCACTCACTCTAATTTATCCTTTCTTTTTCTCAAATTTATCCTCTCTCTCTCTCTCTAATTTATCCTCTCCTCTCTAAGTTATCAACTCTCTCTCACTAATTTATCCTCTTTTTCTAATTTATCCACCCTGTCTCTCTAATTTGTCCTCTCTCTAATTTGTCCTCTCTAATTTATTCTCTCTTTCTAATATATCCTCTCTCTCTAATATATCCTCTCTCTCTAAAATATCCTCTCTAATTTATCCTCTCTCTCACTCTAATTTATTTTCTCTCTAATTTACCCTCACTCTCCTTAATTTATCTTCTCTCTCTCTCTCTCTTTATACTCTCTCTCTAACACATATGATCTCTCTTTAGTTTATCCTCTGTCTCTCTCTAATTTATCCTCTCTGTCTCTCTCCCTAATTTATCCTCTCCGCCTCTCCCTAATTTATCCTCTCCGCCTCTCTCCCTAATTTATCCTCTCCGTCTCTCTCCCTAATTTATCCTCTCCGTCTCTTTCCCTAATTTTCACTTTCTCTAATTTATCATCTATCTTTTTAATTTATCCTCTCTCTAATTTACCTTCTCTCTCTTTAATTTATTCTCTCTAAGGTATCCTCTCTCTGTCTCTCTAACTTATTCGCTCTCTAATTTATCCTCTCTCTCTCTCTCTCTCTATCTAATTTTTATGTCTCTCGGTCTCTAATTTATCATCTCTATCTTTCTCTTTAATTCATCCTCTCTAATTTGTTCTCTAATTTATCCTCTTTAATTTATCCTTCTCTAATTTGTCTTCTCTAATTTATCCTCTCTTATCCCCTCTCTTTAATATATCTTCTCTCTCTAATTTATCTTCCCTCTCTTTAATTTATCTTCTCTCTCTCTAATTTATCCTCTCTCTAATTTATGTTCTCTCTAATTCCTCTGCTCTCTTATTTATCCTCTCTCTCGTTCTCTAATTTATCCTCTCTTTCTCTATTTAATCCTCTATCTCTCACTAATTTATGCTCTCTCTGATTTATCATATGTCACTTTTATTTATCATCTCTCTCAGTCTCTAATTTATCCTCTCTCTCTATTTTATCCTCTGTCTCTCTTATTTATCATCTCTCTCGCTCACTGATTTATCCTCTCTCTCTCTCTCTCTAATTTATCCCTCTCTCTCTCTCCCTCTCTCTCTCGAAAATTGAATACTATGAACACGATCGCCTTATAACCAAGGTAAGATCAGTTTTCTGCTTTATATTATTTACAGATCATTTGGGTTTCCTGGATTTATTGCTTTTTGTTTGAATCATATCAATTTTAGTATTTTTAAAATGTTTGAATCATATCAATTGTCATTGGAAAGTGGATAACCTATATTTTTTGGCAGCTGTCTGCATTTCTGATGGGGGGGGGCGGTGGGGGGGGGGGGTAGGGGGGGGGGGGGGGGGTAGGGGTGTGGGGGGGGGGGGGGGGGGGAGGGGACGGGTAGGGGTGGGAGGGGAGGGGGATGGGTGGGGGGTGGGAGGGGGGGGGGGGGGTGGGGGTCGGAGGAGGGGGGGACGGGTGGGGGTGGGAGGGGGGGGGACGGGTGGGGTGGGAGGGGGGACGGGTGGGGGTGGGAGGGGGGAGGGGTGGGGTGGGAGGGGAGGGGGGACGGGTGGGGTGGGGGGGGGGGAGGGGGATACGGGGGGGGTGGGAGGGGAGGAGGCAGAGGTGGGGTGGGAGGGAGGGGGAGGGGGGGGGAGAGGGGGGGGGGGGGGGTGATGGGGAGAGGGGAGGGGTGGGGAGGGGAGGGAGGGTGGGGAGAGGGGGGGAGATGGGGAGAGGGGAGGGGTGGGGAGGGAGGGGGGTGATGGGGAGAGGGGGGGGAGATGGGGAGAGGGGAGGGATGGGGAGAGGGGGTGATGATGGGGAGGGGGGGATGGGGGAGGAGGGAGATGGGGTGGGAGGGAGATGGGGTAGGAGGGGAGATGGGGTAGGAGGGGAGATGGGGTAGGAGGGAGGAGGGAGGAGGGGGGAGAGGGAGGAGGGGAGGGGGGGAGGGGGGGGAGGGGGGGAGAGATGGGGAGGAGGGGAGAGGGGGAGGGGGGGAGATGGGGTAGGATGGGGTGGGATGGGGTAGGAAGGGGTAGGATGGGGTAGGATGGGGTAGGAAGGAGATGGGGTGAGAGGGGAGAGGGGGAGGGGAGAGGTGGGAGGGGGGAGGTGGGGGAGAGGGGGAGGAGGGGAGAGATGGGGAGAGGGGGGAGAGTGGGGAGAGGGGGAGATGGGGAGAGGGGGGAGAGATGGGAGATGGGGAGGGGAGATGGGGAGAAGGGGAGGGAGAGGGGAGATGGGGAGAGGGGATGAGGAGAAGGGGAGAGGGGGTGGGGGAGGAGATGAGGGGGAGATGGGGGAGGAGGGAGAGGGAGGGGAGAGGGGAGAGGGGGTGAGAGGAGGGGAGAGGGGGGAGAGGGGTAGAGGTGGGGAGGGGAGAGGTGGGGAGGAGGGAGGTGGGGAGAGGGGGGAGGTGGGGAGGGGGGAGGGAGAGGGGGAGGGGGGGAGAGGGGTGGGAGGGGAGAGAGGGAGAGGGGGGGGGGGGAGAGGGGGGGGGGGAGATGGGGGGGAGGAGGGGAGATGGGGTAGGGAGGAGGAGGGGGGTAGGGGGAGAGGGGGAGAGGGGGGGGAGGGGAGGAGGGGGGAGGAGGGAGATGGGGTAGGAGGGGAGATGGGGTGGGGGGGAGATGGGGGTAGGAGGGAGATGGGGTGGGGAGGGGAGATGGGGTAGGAGGGAGGAGGGGGGGGGGAGGAGGGGGGAGGGGGGGAGGGAGGGAGGGGGGAGGTGGGGAGGTGGGAGAGTGGGGAGGTGGGGAGATGGGGGTAGGATGGGGTGGGATGGGGTAGGATGGGGTAGGAAGGGAGATGGGGTGAGGGGGAGAGGGGAGAGGGGGAGAGGTGGGGAGGTGGGGGAGATGGGGTAGGATGGGGTAGGATGGGGTAGGATGGGGTAGGATGGGGTAGGGATGGGGTAGGGAAGGGAGATGGGGTGAGAGGGGAGAGGGGAGAGGGGAGAGGGAGAGAGGGAGGGAGAGGGGAGAGGTGGGAGGTGGGAGAGGTGGGGAGAGGTGGGGGGGAGGGGGAGAGGGGAGGGGGGAGGGGAGAGGGGAGAGGGGGAGATGGGGAGATGGGGGGAGATGGGGGAGATGGGGGGAGATGGGGGAGAGGGGAGAGGGGGGAGAGATGGGGAGAGGGGGGAGAGGGGGGAGGGGGGAGGGAGAGGGGGAGGGGGGGGAGATGGGGAGAGGGGGAGGGGGGGGAGAGGGGGGGGAGAGGGGAGAGAGGGGAGGGGGGGAGGAGGGGGAGGGGGGAGGGGGGGGAGAGGTGAGAGGGGGGAGAGGGGGGGTGGGAGGGGGGAGGTGGGAGGGGGGAGAGGTGGGGAGGGGGGAGAGAGGAGGGAGGAGGTGGGAGAGGGAGGGGGAGGGGAGGGGGAGAGGGGAGGGGGGGGGGGGGAGGGGAGAGGGGGGAGGGGAGGGGGGAGAGGGGGGGAGAGGAGAGGGGAGGGGAGGGGGTGGGAGAGAGGGGAGAGAGAGAGGTGGGAGAGGGGGAGAGGTGGAGAGGTGGGGAGAGGGGAGAGGGGGGAGGTGGGGAGAGGTGGGAGAGGGAGGAGAGGGGGGGAGAGGGGAGGTGGGGGAGAGGTGGGGAGAGGGGGGAGAGGGGAGGGGGGAGGGGGAGAGAGGGGGAGAGGGGGAGAGGGGGGGGGGGAGGGGGGAGGGGGGGAGGGGGGGGGGGGGGGGGGAGGGGGGGGGGGGGGGGGGGGGGGGGGGGGGGGGGGGGGGGGGGGGGGGGAGAGAGGGAGAGGGGA
The DNA here is from genome assembly GCA_022405105.1 of Aristolochia contorta. Taxonomy (NCBI): domain Eukaryota; kingdom Viridiplantae; phylum Streptophyta; class Magnoliopsida; order Piperales; family Aristolochiaceae; genus Aristolochia; species Aristolochia contorta. The sequence continues at coordinate 12,113,893 of CM039667.1, read as the reverse complement.
GGGGGAGAGGGGGGGAGAGGTGGGGAGAGGGAGAGGTTGGGAGAGAGAGGGTGGGAGAGGGAGAGGTGGGGAGAGGGGAGAGGTGGGGAGAGGTGTTGGGGGTTGGGGAGAGGGGTAGAGGGGTTGGGGTTGAGAGGGGTTGGGGAGGTGAGGGGGGACAGGAAGAGAGAGAGCGGAGGGGGGGAGAGGGGGAGGGACTGGAAGAGAGAGAGAGGAGGGAAGGGGGGGAGAGGACAGGAAGAGAGAGGAGAGAGGAAGGGGGGAGAGGGGACAGGAAGAGAGAGAGCGGAGGGAGGGGGGGGAGGAGGGGACAGGAAGAGAGAGAGCGGAGGGGGGGGGGATAGGGGACAGGAAGAGAGAGAGTGGAGGGGGGAGAGGGACAGGAAGAGAGAGAGCGGAGGGAAGGGGGGAGAGGGGGGACAGGAAGAGAGAGAGGCGGAGGGGGGATAGGGGACAGGAAGAGAGAGAGGAGGGGGGGATCGTGGTACAAATTCATCGCTCAAAAATTGATTACTATGAACACGTTCGCCTTATAACCAAAGTAAGATAACTTTTCAGCTTTATATTATTGGCACACGCACACACGCGCACACACGCGCACACGCGCACACTCGCACACATACATGTAAGGTCCACACACAATCATGCAGCACACACACACTTGCAGTGCACCGACACACTCGCATGGAGCGCGCACCGTGCGCGAACAGACGAACAGCAGCGCACACACACACACTGGTGCACACGCACACACACACCAGCGCACACGCTCACACACACACCAGCGCACTCGCACACACGCACACCAGCGCACACGCACACGCACACTCACGTGCATTGCGCACACACACGTAGCACACGCTCACTCACATGCAGTGCGCACACACAGACACACTTGCAGCGCACACAGACTTGCAGCGCACACATACACACGCAGCACTCACACTTATTGTGCACTACTCGCACACACAGCGCTCACACTTATTGTGCGCTACTCGCACATGCAGCGCTCACACTTATTGTGCGCTACTCGCACACGCAGCGCTCACACTTATTGTGCGCTACTCGCACACGCAGCGCTCACACTTATTGTGCGCTACTCGCACATGCAGCGCTCACTTACACGATTGCCTTTTAACCAGGGTGGGATCAACTTTTTGGTTTATATTTTTTTACAGTGGACAGACACACACTCACTCAGCGATTTCTAGCATCATAGGTTCTTGCAATGGATAGGTGTAATTTTTTTGTTTTTAACTTTGTTGGTTGTAGATTTCTCCTAGTTAGTTAAGCTATGCTGTTGTTTGCAGCCACAGGAAGGGAGGTCATTGACAAGGTTTTTCTTATCTTGGCGGACTAAAGCGCATAAAAATCTTCAATAGCAGCAGTCACAAGAGGTAGTCCGTCCCATTCCTTTTCAACTATTATATTTTGTACTGTAACGCTTGCCCACACCCCCCAACGCTCGCCACACACACCCACGCATTCGCGCGCGCACACACACATTGTGCACTACACACTCATGCAACACACACCCACATTGTGCATTGCGCTCACACGCAGCGCTCATACTCATTGTGCGTTGCGCACACACGCAGTGCTCATACACATTGTGCACTGCACACACATGCAACGCTCACGCACATTGTGCACTGCACACACTCACGCACATTGTGCACTGCACACACTCACGCACATTGTGCACTGCACACACTCACGCACATTGTGCACTGCTCACACATGCACGCTCACCACTGCTAGAAGAGTGCATTCAGCCGACGCTTTCCGTTGGTGGAATGAAAATCGGTCGGCGGACTTAGGCCGTCCACCAGTCGATTGAACTAAACGTTGAACCCCCGTCGGCGGAACACTGGCCTGACTTTGACCCCAATACGTAAGGGCTCGTTAGGCCCATCTGTTCTGACGACGGTTCTTCCACCCTAAATTAACCCAAATGTCCCTCTTTTCCCCGCGTGCGCAAACTCTTCTTACGCCTAGAGGCTTGCTCTCCGGCAAACTCCTCTTCCGCCTCTTGCTCTCCGGCGAACTCCCCTTCCGCTTCTTGCTCTCCGGCGAAATCTTCTGACGACAGAAATCCTTCCGAAATCGTTCCGACGATAGTTCTTCTTCCGAGGCTTTGGATTACAAAGCTTTAGATTACTTGGATTTGGGGTGCCCTAATTCTCACTGTTTTCGGCCGATCAACTGTTTTCATTGATTTCTTCTTTGTCCTAAGTTGCCTCTTGTGAATTTTTTGAAGGATCAACTGGCTTTTGTTTCGTTCCTTCATTGTCCTCTTTCATGGTGTTTATTGTTGCTGTACTTATATGGAGACTGTTACCTGAGTTTTGATGGCTTTTTATCCTGTTATTTGTGTGTGTTTCTGTTTATCTGGTTACCCGTGTGAGTTTCTGTTTTTTTTCCTTTTTCACCTTCATCCCTTTTTCAACTTCATTCCCTGTTTCTGTTGTAATATATCTCTCTGCCCTCTTCAAACATTGAAAAAGAATCTCTTTGCATTTTGCTTTCCAACAATAGAGGTCATGAAAAATTCGTTTTCATTCGTTTATGGTGATTTCTTGAGTAAAGAAGATGGATTTTTTTTTTTTTTTTTTTTTGTCCGCTTCTGCCATTCCTAACATGTTACACATTGCAGACTCTAGTTTTGTGCCATTGGACCCGTTGCTGTGGTGTCTCTTTTACTAGGGACTCTGCTACAAGGTGAGATTGACAGTGCTACAAGGTCAATTACATTTTTAGGCTGGTCTGGTTTATCTCAACACACTCATCTGGCTTTAGCCAACCTCCTTAAAACAATGTTTTTTAAGATTTACATTTATGCCACAGTTCTGTGGTTTATATCCTCAATTCATATTCATTGATTTGGAGACATTTGTACTCTGTTAGCTAAGGGGAATTTTTATATCCTTTTCACGGTGGTTTTTATTGATTGAATGATAATCTCTGGCCTTGACCGCATTTACTTGTGGATCGGCCAGGGTAGCCGCAATTCGGCTCAATTTCTTAGAATGGCTTGTTGCAAGTTTCTCACCTTCCAGTTTCAAAAGAGTTTTATCTTGGCAGCTATCGACTGTGTTAATTTGTATTTTTTTCCTTTTGAATGTCACATGCTGCACGTATACACACAGCGCACACGCACACGCACACAATTGCAGCACGCACACACGTACACACACGCAGCACACACGTACAGCTGCAGCGCACACACATGTTCAAACATGCAGTGCACACACACATACACGCTGTGCACACACACATACACGCTGTGCACACACACATACATGCTGTGCACACACATACACACTGTGCTCACACACACATGCAGCTCACACACCCACAGAGCGCACACACACGCACAACATACGCACGCACACACACACGCAGCGCGAACACACACATGCAGTGCGCACACGCATACACCCACACACACACACACACACACCCACGCACACACCACGCACACACCTATCCACACACACCCACGCACACACACCTATCCACACACCCACTCACCCACATACCCACACACCCACACACCCACACACCCACAGCCACAGCCACAGCCACAGCCACAGCCACAGCCACGCACATACGGACACACGCACACACGCACACACGCACACTCACCCACGCACACCCGCACACGCACCCACGCACACACGCACACACGCACACACGCACACACGCACACACGCACACACGCACACACGCACACACGCACACACGCCACGCACACACGCCCACACGCCCACACGCGCACACGCACACGCACACACGCACACACGCACACACGCAACACACGCACACACACGCACACACACACACACGCGTGCACATGTAAGGTACACACAATCACGCAGTGCACACACGCACACAGGCACACACTTGCAGTGCACCGACACACACACGCAGCGCGCACCCACACTCACTTAGTGTGCGAACAGACAAGACCAGCGTACAAGCACAGACGAACACCAGTGCACATGCACACACACACACCAGCGCACTCCCACACACGCAACGCGCACACGCACACACACCAGCACACACACCAGCGCACTCCCACACACGCAACGCGCACACGCACACACACCAGCACACACTCACTCATGCAGCGCACACGCGCACACACCAGCACACACCAGCACACACTCACTCATGCAGCGCACACGCACACACCAGCACACACTCATGCAGCGCACACGCACACACACCCACACTCGCAGCGTGCACATACACACACTCACACGCATTGCGCACACGCTCACTCACAAGTAGTGCGCACACACACAGACACACTTACAGGACACACACACAGCGCACACACATGCAGTGCGCACACACATGCAGTGCGCACACACATGCAGTGCGCACACACTTGCAACGCACACACTTGCAGCGCACACACACTTGCAGCGCACACACTTGCAGCGCACACACTTGCAGCGCACACACTTGCAGCGCACACACTTGCAGCGCACACACTTGCAGCGCACACACTTTGCAGCGCACACACTTGCAGCGCACACACTTGCAGCGCACTTGCAGCGCTTACACTTGCAGCGCGCACACTTGCAGCGCTACACACTTGCAGCGCACACACACTTGCAGCGCCAAGACACTTGCAGCGCAGCGCACACTTGCAGCGCACACTTGCAGCGCCAAGACACTTGCAGCGCGCACACACTTAGCAGCGCACACTTGCAGCGCAGCGACACTTGCAGCGCCACACACTTGCAGCGCCCAAGCACACTTGCAGCGCCAGCACACTTGCAGCGCCACACTTGCAGCGCAAGACACTTGCAGCGCGCACACACTTGCAGCGCTTTGCACTTGCAGCGCCAAGCACACTTGCAGCGCCAAGACACTTGCAGCGCCAAGACACTTGCAGCGCAAGCACACTTGCAGCAGCCAGACACTTGCAGCGCCAGCACACTTGCAGCGCCAAGCACACTTGCAGCGCCAAGACACTTGCAGCGCCAAGACACTTGCAGCGCCAAGACACTTGCAGCGCCAAGACACTTGCAGCGCTTTGACACTTGCAGCGCCGCACACACACTTGCAGCGCGCACACACTTGCAGCGCGCACACACTTGCAGCGCACACTTGGAGCGCACACACTTGCAGCGCGCACTTGGAGCGCACACACTTGCAGCGCGCACATACACCTGCAGCGCTCACACTCATTGTGCGCTGTTCGCAGACGCAACTCTCACTTATCAATGGATAGGTGTAATTTTTTTGTTTTTAACTTTGTTGGTTGTAGATTTCTCCAAGTTAGTTAAGCTATGTTGTTGTTTGCAGCCATAGGAAGAGAGTTCACTGACAAGGTCTTTCTTATCTTGGCGGACTAAGGCGCATAAAAATCTTCAATAGGAGCTGTCACAAGAGGTAGTCCGTCCCATTCCTCTTCAACTATTATATTTTGTACTGTAACGTTTGCTCACATCCCCCAACGCTCGCCCACACACTCCCACGCATGCGCAGGCGCACACACATTGTGCGCTACACACATATGCAACACACACCCACATTGTGTGTTGCGCACACAGCAGTGCTCATACACATTGTGCGCTGCGCTCACAGGCAGCGCTCATAGACATTGTGCGTTGCGCACATACGCAATGCTCACACACATTGTGCACTGCGCACACATGCAATGCTCACACACATTGTGCGCTGCACACACTCACGCACATTGTGCACTGCACACTCTCACGCACATTGTGCACTGACGCACTCTCACCACTGCTAGAAAAGTGCATTCAGCCGACGCTCTCCGTCAGCGGAATGAAAATCGGTCGGCGGACTTAGGCCGGCCGATTGAAATAAAAGTCGAACCCCCGTCGGCGGAACACTGGCCTGACTTTGAGCCCAATACGGAAGGGCTCGTCAGGCCCATCTGTTCTGACGACGGTTCTTCCGCCATAAATTAACCCAAAAGTCCCTCTTTTCCCTGCGTGCGCAAACTCTTCTTCCACCTAGAGGCTTGCTCTCCGGTGAACTCCTCTTCCGCCTCTTGCTGTCCGGTGAACTTCTCTTCCGCCTCTTGCTCTCCGGCGAAATCTTCTGATGATAGAAATCCTTCCGAAATCGTTCCGACGATAGTTCTTCTTCCGAGGCTTTGGATTACAATGCTTTAGATTACTTGGACTTGGGGAGCCCTAATGTTCACTGTTTTCGGCTGATCAACTGTTTTCATTGATTTCTTCTTTGTCCTAAGTTGCCTCTTGTGAATTTTTTGAAGGATCAACTGGCTTTTGTTTCGTTCCTGAAACAAAATTTTATTTCTTCATTTTCCTCTTTCATGGTGTTTATTGTTGCTGTACTTATATGGAGACTGTTACCTGAGTTTTGATGGCTTTTTATCTTGTTATTTGTGTGTGTTTCTGTTTATCTGGTTACCCGTTTGTGTTTGTTTTTTTTTTTTTCTTTTTCACCTTCATCCCTTTTTCAACTTCATTCCCTGTTTCTGTTGTAATATCTCTCTCTGCTCTCTGCAAACATTGAAGAAGAATCTCTTTGCATTTTGCTTTCCAACAATAGAAGTCATGAACAATTTGTTTTCATACGTTTATGGTGATTTCTTGAGTTAAGAAGATGGTTTTTTTTTTTTTTTTCTTTGGGCTGCCTTTTATATCTCTCTGAATTTTCTCTCTGAAATTCTCTCTCTGAATTTTCTCTCTCTGAAATTCTCTCTCTCTCTCTCTCTCTCTCTGAAATTCTGTCTGTTTGTCTCTGAAATTCTCTGTCTGTCTGTCTCTGAAATTCTTTCTCTCTCTCTCTCTCTGAAATTCTCTCTCTCAAATTTTTAATTAACTATGGGATGTGTAAGCTTCTTGTGCCAAATTGCACTACCTTTACTTGATGAAGTTTGTCAGCTTCCACTGTTCCTAACATGTTATACATTGCGGACTCTAGTTTTGTGCCATTGGACCCGTTGCTGTGGTGTCTCTTTTACTAGGGACTGCTACAAGGTGAGATTGACAGGGCTACAAGGTCAATTACATTTTTAGGCTGGTCTGGTTTTCTCAACACACTCATCTGGCTTTAGCCAACCTCCTTAAAACAAAGTTTTTTAAGATTTACATTTATGCCACAGTTCTCTGGTTTATATCTTCTATTCATATCCATTGATTTGGAGACATTTGTACTTTGTTAGTTAAGGGGAAATTTTATATCCTTTTCACGGTGGTTTTTATTGATTGAATGATAATCTCTGGCCTTGACCGCATTTACTTGTGGATCAGCCAGGGTAGCCGCAATTTGGCTCAATTTCATAGAATGGCTGGTTGCAAGTTTCTCACCTTCGAGTTTCAAGAGTTTTATGTTAACTATCGATTGTGTTAATTTGTATTTTTTTCCTTTTTTTTCCTTTTGAATGTCGCATGATCCCGATTCTCTGTATTGTATGGTTTTACTCCAACCTGTTTGAAATTAAACATGCTGCTGCTGCTGCTGGTGAGATGGTTATTAATTGATTCACTTGAACATGTTTGGTAAGATGGAACTTGATAAGAAGTTATGAATGCATCAACTTTATTCAATAAATATGCATGGTGTATATGGACCGTGATTGCTAGTTGTTTGGAAATGAGATAATTTTGATCTTCATTTATCTTTGTCCATGCGTTCTACTTCAGGGAGCTGTAAAAGTGATGGCAAAAGACCTTATCAGAACCAGGCATCAGATAACAAAGTTTTATGCACTGAAATCACAACTCTAGGGAGTAGCTCTACGTATCCAGGTAAATTTTTACCTCACCATCATGTGTTACCTATGATTTTAGCTCGTTTATTTCTGTTATATGCTATTGGTTGCTTATCAGTAAAACAAAATTTTCAGAGGATCCATATTCAAAAAAAAAAAATTCTAGAGGATATGATTCTGCTGATTCTCATGGCTTATAAACTTGTGATGTTATAACTGACATTGTCTGCACTCCTCGGTATAAGATTTTTGACAATTTACTTGCGCATTAATGTCATATTTAAGTGAGTCTCTGAATTAAAAACTTTTTTATATTTTCTGCATTGAGATGGGTCTTTGAAATCATGTGCAGACTCTGAATCAACACAAGCGATGGGTGAGGCTATGAAAGGTGTCACCAAAGCCATGGGCCAGATGAATAGACAAATGAATTTACCTGCCTTACAGAAAATTATGATGGAATTTGAGAGACAAAATGAGAAGATGGAAATGGTTACTGAGGTTATGGGAGATGCCATTGATGATGGTTTGGAAGGAGAGGAGGAAGAAACAGAAACGGAAGAACTTTTAAGCCAGGTTCTTGATGAGATTGGAATTGATATTGATTCCATTATAAGCTTGTGAGCTTCCTTACATGGTGACAGGTGTGCCCTCTCTCGCCTCTCTCTCTCTCTCTCATCTCTCTCTCTCTCTCATCTCTCTCTCTCTCTCTCTCTCTCTCTCTCTCTCAGTTCTCTCAGTTCTCTCTTCTCTCTTCTCTCAGTTCTCTCAGTTCTCTCAGTTCTCTTCTCTCTCTCTCTCTCTCTCTCTCTCTCTCTCTCTCTCTCTCTCTCCTCTCTCTCTCTCTCTTCTCTCTTCTCTCTCTCTCTCTCTTCTCTCTCTCTCTCTCTCTTCTCTCAGTTCTCTCTCTCTCTCATTCTCTCTCTCTCTCTCTCTCTCTCTCTCTCTCTCTGTCTCTCTTTCTCTCTCTCTCTCTCTCTCCTCTCCTCTCTCCCCCTCCTCTCTCTCCCCTCTCTCTCTCCCCTCTCCTCTCCCCTCTCTCTCTCCTCTCCTCTGTATAGTCCTATTCTCTTTCTCACACTCATTGTGCGCTGCTCGCATTACCCAGTGCTCACTTACACGATCGCCTTATAACCAGGGTAGGATCAATTTTCTGGTTTATATTTTTATAGTGGACATGCACACGCACTCACTCAACGATTTCCTGCATCATAGGTTCTTCCAATGGATAGGTGTAATTTTTTTGTTTTTAACTTTGTTGGTTGAAGATTTCTCCTAGTTAGTTAAGCTATGTTGTTGTTTGCAGCCGCAGGAAGGGAGTTCACTGACAAGGTTTTTCTTATCTTGGCGGATTAAAACGCATAAAAATCTTCAATAGGATCATCACAAGAGGTAGTCCGTCCCATTCCTCTTCAATTACAATATTTTATACTGTAACGCTTGCCCACACCCCCCAACGCTCGTCCACACACACCCACGCATGCGCGCGCACACACACTCAGTACGCACACACTTGTTGAAACATGCAGTGCACACACCTACACGCAGTGCACACACCTACACGCAGTGCACACACCTACACGCAGTGCACTCACACGCAGTGCACACACCTACACGCAACCATACACACGCACACACTCGCAGCGCACACTCGCAGTGCACACACACGCACACACTCATAGTGCACACACACATGCAGCGCACACATGATGCCTAGACACGTTGCACACACTGCTCACACACATGCAGCTCACAAACAAACGGAGCGCACACACGCACTCAACGTACACACGCGCATCTCACAAACAAACGGAGCGCACACACGCACACAACGTACACTCACACGCAGCGCACAAACAAACGGAGCGCACACGCACACAACATACACACATCAGTGCACACACGCACACAACGCACACACATCAGTGCACACACGCACACAACGTACACACACATCAGTGCACACACGCAGCGCGTATACACCCACGCACACAACGTACACACATCAGTGCACACACGCAGCGCATATACACCCACGCACACAACGTACACACATCAGTGCACACACGCAGCGCATATACACCCACGCACACAACGTACACACATCAGTGCACACACGCAGCGTATACACCCACCCACCCACCCACCCACCCACCCACCCACATGCAGTGCACACACGCAGCGCGTATACACCCACCCACCCACCCACCCACATGCAGTGCACCCCCACTCACACGGTCACACACGCACACGCACACACGCACACATGTGCACACAACACACGCACACAACGCGCACACACAATCATGCAGTGCACACACACACCTAGCTCATAGTCACCAAACACACGCTTCACACAGACACGCAGCACAAACACTCGCATCACAAACTCGAAGCACACACTCGAAGCACACACACTCGTAGTGTCCACACACTCGCAGTGTCCACACACACTCGCAGTGTCCACACACACTCGCAGTGTCCACACACACTCGTAGTGTCCACACACACACAGTGTGCACACACAGATAGCGTGCACGCATACACACACACATACGCTGCACACACACACCCGCACACACACACACCCGCACACACACACCCGCACACACACACACACACGCACACACACACACCCGCTCACACCCGCACACACCCGCACACACACACACCCACACACACACACCCGCACACACACACATACCCGTACACGTTGCACACATGCTTGCACACACGCACTCACACGCGCGCACACACAATCACACAGTGCACACACTTTCATGCAGCTCACACACACTTGTAGCGCACCGACACACTCACACGCAGCAGTTGTACACACACCAGCGCATATGCACACACACACACGCAACGGGCACACAACGCTCACGCACACGCACCACACCCGTACGCACATGCTGCACACGCACACACGCAACGCGCACACAAAATCATGCAGCACACACACACCTAGCTCACTATCACCAAACACACGCTGCACACACTTGCAGCACACACTTGCAGCACACACTCGCAGTGTGCACACATACACACACACACAGCGAGCACACATACACCCACACTTGCAGCGTGTACACGCACACACCCGTACGCACATGCTGCACACACACGCATGCATACACACGCACTCACACGCGTGCACACTATCACGCAGTGCACACAATATCACGCAGCGCACACTGTCACGCAGTGCACACACTATCACGCAGCGCACACTGTCACGCAGTGCACACTCTATTACGCAGCGCACACACTTGTAGCGCACCGACACGCAGCAGTCGCACACACATCAGTGCATATGCACACACACAGCGCCGCATACAGCCGCACACGCACCAGCGCACACGCACACGCACAAGCGCACACACGCAACTCACACGCACCAGCGCACACACATGCTACGCACACGCCCCAGCGCACACACGCAACGCACGCGTACACGCACACACACTCGCAGCAAGCACACACGCGCACTGCACTCGCACACTGAGACAGTGCGCACACACTGAGACTCACTTGCAGCGCACACAAACTGACACTGCGCACGCATGCACGCACACATGCGCTCACACACACAACATGCACACAAGTACACAGCTCACAAACACCCACGTAGTGTACCCACACACGCTGCGCGCACACACCCATACACAGGACGCAAACACACCCATACTCGCACCGCACGCACACCGAACGAACACACAAGCAGCTTGCACACAATGCATGTAGACACACATACAGTGCACACACACGCAGTGCACACAGACATGCAGGGCGCACTCACACGAAGCGCACACACAAACGCAACACACACGCAGCGCACACACTCGGAGCGCACATACACACGCAGCGCATACACATGCAGCGCATACACACGCAACACATACATGTGCAGTGCACATACACACAGCGCATACATGCGCTGCGCACACACACGCGCAGTGCACTCCCACACATTCGCGGCACGTACACGGTGCACTTACTCACATGCAGCGCACAAGCACACACACACGAAGTGAGCACACACACGCACGAAGTGAGCACACACACGCACGAAGTGAGCACACACACGCACGGCGAGCACACACGCATGCAAGTGAGCACACATGCATGGGACACGCACGTACACGCACGCATACACGCACACACATGTACACCCACACACACCCACACACCCACTCCCACACCCACACACACCCACATACCCACTCCCACACCCACATACCCACTCCCACACCCACACAGCCACAGCCACAGCCAAAGCCACACACACGTAGCTCACACTCACCAAACACACAAACACATGCGTAACACACACATACTCGCGGAGCACACACAGAGGCAGCATACACACAATCGTAGTGTGCAAACACACACACTCACTTTGTGCACACACATACACACAATGTGCACACACACGCACAACGTGCACACACACACGCACAGCGTGCACACACACACGCATTAACGCACACACACGCGCAGGCGTGCACACACACGCACGCGCGTGCACACACACACGCATTAACGTGCACACACACGCATAGCGTGCACACACACACACGCACGCGTGCACACACACACACGCCGCGGCGCACACACACGCACAAAGCAGTACACACATACACACACTTGCAGCCTGCACATGCACACACACCCGTACACACTCACCCGTAGACGCACACACTGCACACATGCACGAACACACGCACACAATCAGGCAACGCACACACACTTGTAGCACACCGAAACACACACCCAGTGCACGCACCCACACACTTGTAGCACACCAAAACACTCACCCAGTGCACGCACCCACACACCGGCACACATATGCATGCACACACGCACACACACACGCACGCACACGCACACACGCACGCACACGCACGCACACATGCACGCAGTCACGCACGCACGCATACACTCACGCACGCACGCATACACTCACGCACACATGCACGCACTCACGCACGCACGCACACGCACATGCACGCACACACGCACCCACACACACACCACGCACACACGCACCCACACACACCACGCACACACTCAAAATTATGCAGCACACAAACACTTGCAGCTTCCCGAACGACACACGCAGCGCGCACCCACACTCGCTGCTTGCGGACAGCACACACGCACACGCACACACACATGCAACGCGTGCACACAAACACACCAGCGCACACTCGCAGCGCACATAAACACCCACGCTCGTAGCGCAGACTTACACGCACACCAGAGTGTGCACACATGTACACGTAGCGCACACACACCCATACACGCAGCACGCACACATACCCATACTCGCAGCAGACGCACACATACCCATTCTCGCAGCAGACGCACACATACCCGTACTCGCAGCAGACGCGCACGCAACGCACGCACCGCACGCACACACACCGAGCACTCACGCAAAAGTAGCGCGCACACAATGCACACAGACACATGCACATACAGTGCGCACACACTCCCACGCAGTGTGCACAGTAACTCACGCAGCACGCACTCACATGCAGTGCACTCACAAACGCAACGTGCACTCACAAATGCAACGTGCACACACACACGGAGCGCACACACACTTGCTGCGTGCACACACACCTAACTCCCACTCACCAAAAACACAAACACACGCAGCACACACACACTCGCAGCACATAGACATTCACAGTGTGCACACTCATACACACTCGCAGCACAGACATTCGCAGTGTGCACACTCATACACACTCGTAGCACAGACATTCGCAGTGTGCACACTCATACACACACAGCGTGCACACACTTACACACTCACTTGCATCATGCACACACACACACACACCCGTACAAATACACGCTGCACACACACCGCACACACGCTGCACAAGCACACACGCTGCACACGCACAGACGCTGCACACGCACACACGCTGCACACACACGCACACTCGTACACACTATCACACAGCGCAAACACACTGGTAGCGCACGGACACACACGCAGCGCACGCGCACACACCAGCGCATATGCACACACACACACATAGGCACCGCGCACACGCAGAACTCCCACAACGCACAAGCAGAGCACGCACCAGCGCTCACACACACACCCACACTCTCACGCACACGCACTCACACGCACACATACAGGCACACACAACGCACAGACAAACTCATGCAGTGCACACACACCTAGCACACAGTCACCAAACACACTGCACACATACACACATTCGCAGTGCACACGCACACGCACACGCAGCGCACACACACACACGCAACATACACACACGCAACATACACACACACACACGCAGTGCACACACTCATGGAGCACACACAGGCAGCCCACACACGCAGTGCACACCAACTCTCACACACACACACACACACACACAAGTACCGCGCGGACACTCACACGTAGCCCGCTCACACAGTTCACACGCACAAACACGAGCACACACACACACACACAGGTGCAAACGTCCACACACTCGCGTCACGTACACATGCTGCGCTCACTCACACAGCGTACAAGCACACACGCACACGCACGCATTGAGCACACATGCACGCATTGAGCACACGCAATGCACACATACACATGGTGTGCACACACCTAGGCAATGCGCTCAGTCACACAGGCAGCACGCGCACACACGCATCACACTCACACATGCAGTCGCGCACACCGACACACTGCGCAAACACACATGCAGCTCACAAACACGGAGCGCACACGCACACGCATCACACTCACACATGCAGCGCGCACACCGACACACTGTGCAAACACACATGCAGCTCACAAACACGGAGCGCACACGCACACAATGTACATACACATCAGTGCACACACACACATGCAGTGCGCTCACACACCCACACACACACACACACACACACCCACAAGCCCCCACACACCCACACACACCCACAAGCCCCCACCCACCCACAAGCCCCCACACCCACACACCCACACACACACACACCCACACCCACATCCACACCCACACAGCCACAGCCACAGCCACAACCAAAGCCACACACACACCCACACACACCCTTATACAATGAAGACATGCAGAGCACACACTCGCAGCGCACACACACACGTAGCTCATACTCACCAAACGCACAAACACACACACTGCACACAGACACTCGCAGCTCACACACAGGCAGAATACACTCACTCGCAGTGTGCACACACATACACACTAGCAGCGTGCACACGCACACACACCCGTACACAAACCCGCACTCGCACACGCACCCGTACACATACCCGCACTCGCACACGCTGCACACACTTGCATGCACACGCTGCACACACTTGCACGCACACGCTGCACACACTTGCACGCACACGCTGCACACACTTGCATGCACACACACAATCACGCAGCGCACTCACACACTTGTAGCAATTTGACACACTCACACGCAGTGCACGGACCCACACATCAGCACATATGCACACACACGCACCACCGCACTTGCACTCAGCGCTCATAGGTCATTGTGCGCTGCACGAACACACGTAGAGCTCACTTACACATTGTGCGCTGCACGAACACACGCAGCGCTCACTTACACCTTGTGTGCTGCACCCACAGACGTAGCGCTTAACACATTGTGCGCTGCACACACACACGTGGCTCACTCACATTGCGCGCTGCACCCTCACACATGCAGAGATCACACATCCATTGTGCGCTGCGCCGACACACACGCAGCGCTCACACATACATTGTGCGCTGCGTGCACACTCACAGCGCACACACCCAGGCAGCATACACACTCACAGTGCACACACATACATACATCGTGCACATACACACGCACACACACACACCCACCGGTACACACACACCCAGACATGCACACGCTGCACACATGCACGCACACACACAATCACGCTGCGCATACAATCATGCAGCGCACACAATCACGCAGCGAACACAATCACGCAGCGCACACACACTTGTAGCACACTGACACACTCACACGGAGTGCACGCACCCACGCACCAGCACATGCACACACGCAGCACGCACACAACGCACATGCACACATGCAGCACGCACAACGCACATGCACACGCACACATGCAGCACGCACACAACGCACATGCACACGCACATGCACACGCACATCAGTGCACATAACGTACACACACATCAGTGCACACACACGCACACACACCCACACACACACGTACACACATGCACACGCACGCACACGCTCACAAAACGCGCACACAAAATCATGCAGCGCACACACACCTAGCTTACTGTCACCAAACACACGCTGCACACACACTTGCAGCACACTTGCAGTGTGCACACATACACACACACACAACGTGCACACACATACACACACAACGTGCACACACATACACACTTGCAGCGTGCACGCACACACACACACCCGTCACACGCTGCACACGCACGCACACACGCACTCACACGTGCGCACACTATCACGCAGTGCACACGCACTCACACGCGCGCACACTATCACGCAGTGCACACACTATCAAGCAGCGCACACACACACTTGTAGCGCACCGACACACACGCAGCAGTCGCACACACACCAGCGCATATACACACACACGCAGCGCGCACACAGCGTGCACACAGCGCACACGCACCAGTGCACACACGCAACGCACACGCACACACACACACGCATCGTGCACACACGCGCACTGCACTCGCACACTGGGACACAGTGCGCACACACACACTTGCAGCGCACAGAGACACTGCACACACATGCACGAACACATGCGCTCACACACACACAACATGCACACAAGTACACAGCTCACAAACACCCACGCAGTGTACCCACACACGTAGCGCGCACACACCCATACACAGCACGCAAACACACCCATACTTGCACCACACGCACACAACTCACGAACACGTAGCGAGCACGCACACAACTCACGAACACGTAGCGAGCACGCACACAACTCACGAACACGTAGCGAGCACACACACAACTCACGAACATGTAGCGAGCACGCACACACAAGCAGCTTGCACACAACGCATGCAGACACATACATTGCACACACACATGCAGCGCACTCATACACACGCAGTTCTCACACTCCCACACAGTGCACACAGACACATGCAGCACTCACACTCCCACACTAAGCGCACACACAAACGCAACACACACACACACTAAGCGCACACACAAACGCAACACACACACACACTAAGCGCACACACAAACGCAACACACACACACACTAAGCGCACACACAAACGCAACACACACACAGCGCACACACAAACGCAACACACACACACACGCAGTGCACACACTCGGAGCGCACATACACACGCACAACGCATACACACGCAGCGCATACACACGTGCAGCGCATACACACGCGCAACACACATTTGCGGCACGTACACACACGATGCGCTTACTCACACGCAGCGCACAAGCACACACACACGCACGAAGTCAGCACACACGCACGAACTGAGCACACACACGCATGAAGTGAGCACACACACACACACTATGCACACACCCAGGCAATGCGCTCAGTCACACACGCAGCGCGCAAAGGAACGCACCACACACACACACAGCGTGCACACACGCGCGCACACACACCAGCGTGCACACACGCACCACACACACACCCAGCATGCACACGCGCACCACACGCACACGCGCACCACACACACACGCTACGCACACACACGCTACGCACACACACATGCAGCTCAGAAACACGGAGTGCACACCCACACCACACACGCAGCGCGCGCACACATGCTGCACACACTCATGCAGCTCACAAACACGGAGCACACACACACACAACGTACACACATCAGTACACACACGCACACAACGTTCACACATTAGCACACACACACACATGCAGTGCACTCACACACACACACACACACACACACACACACACACACACCCACAAGGCCCCACACACCCTCACACACCCACCCACCCACACACCCACTCCCACACAGCCATAGCCACAGCCACATTCACAGCCACACACATGTAGCTCACACACCAAACACACACAAACACACGCGCAGCACACACTCGCAGCGCACACACAGGCAGCATACACACGCGCAGCACACACACTCGCAACGCACACACAGGCAGCATACACACTCGTAGTGTGCACACACATACACACACACACAGTGCACACACACACACACGCACACACACACACCGAGCACTCACGCAAAAGTAGCGTGCACACAACGCACACAGACACATGCACATACAGTGCGAACACACACACATGCAGTGCACACATACACACGTAGTGCACACATACACGTAGTGCACACATACGCACGTAGTGCACACATACACACGTAGTGCACACACCCCCATGCAGTGTGAAAAATAACTCACGCAGCACGCACTCACACGCAGCACGCTCTCACACGCAGCACGCACTCACACACAGCGCACTCACACGCAGCGCAGTCACAAACGCAACGTGCACACACACACGGAGCGCACACACTTGCAGCGCGCACACACATACCTAACTCCCACTCACCAAAAACACAAACACACACGCGCGTACACACACTCGCAGCACACAGAAATTCGCAGTGTGCACACTCATACACACACTCGAAGCACAGACATTCGCAGTGTGAACACTCATACACACACTCGCAGCACAGACATTCGCAGTGTGCACACTCATATACACAGCGTGCACACTCATACATACACAGCGTGCACACACATACACACACTTGCATCATGCACACGCGCACACACACACACACCCGTACAAACACACCCTGCACACACATGCTGCACACACACGCACACGCGCACACGCTGCACACACACGCACACGCGCACACACGCTGCACACACGCACACGCGCACACACGCTGCACACATGCACACGCGAACACACGCTGCACACACGCACACGCTGCACACACGCACACGCGCACACACGCTGCACACGCACACGCGCACACACGCTGCACACAGGCACACGCGCACACACGCTGCACACACGCACACGTGCACCCGCACACACAATCACGCAGCGCACACATTGGTAGCGCACGGACACACACACGCAGTGCACGCGCACACACCAGTGCATATGCACACAGGTAGCGCACACACTTGGAGCGCACACACACACGCAGCGCACATACACGCAGCGCACATACACGTAGCGCATACACACGCGCAGCGCATACACACGCGCAGCGCATACACACGCGCAGCGCATACACGCCAGCAAGCATAGCGCATACACAG
The DNA here is from genome assembly GCA_022405105.1 of Aristolochia contorta. NCBI lineage: Eukaryota > Viridiplantae > Streptophyta > Magnoliopsida > Piperales > Aristolochiaceae > Aristolochia > Aristolochia contorta. The sequence continues at coordinate 12,094,815 of CM039667.1, read as the reverse complement.
CGCAGCGCGCATACACACGCCGCAGCGCATACACACGCGCAGCGCATACACGCGCAGGCATACTCACGCGCAGCGCATACACACGCGCAGCGCATACACTCGGCAGCGCATACACGCGCCGCAGCGCGCATACACACGCGCCAGCAGCCAGCATACACGCGCGCAGCGCATACACACGCCGCAGCGCGCATACACACGCGCAGCGCATACACACGCGCAGCGCATACACACGCAGCAGCGCATACACACGCGCAGCGCATACACACGCCGCAGCGCACCACACGCGCAGCGCATACACACGCCAGCAGCGCATACACACGCCGCAGCGCATACACACGCCGCAGCGCATACACACACCGCAGCGCATACACCACACGCCGCAGCGCATACACACGCGCAGCGCATACACACGCGCAGCGCATACACACGCGCAGCGCATACACACGCGCAGCGCATACACACGCGCAGCGCATACACACGCGCAGCGCATACACACGCGCAGCGCATACACACGCGCAGCGCATACACACGCGCAGCGCATACACACGCGCAGCGCATACACACACGCAGCGCATACACACGCGCAGCGCATACACACGCGCAGCGCATACACACGCGCAGCGCATACACACATGCAGCGCATACACACATGCAGCGCACACACATGCGCAGCGCACACCCACACATTTGCGGCATGTACACAGACGGTGTGCTTACTCACATGCAGCGCACAAGCACACACACGCAGGAAGTGAGCACACACACATACACACTGTGCACACACCCAGGCAATGCGCTCAGTCACACACGCAGCGCGCAAACGCACGCACGCACCACACACACACACAGCATGCATGCATGCGCACCACACACGCTACGCACACACATGCAGCTCACAAACACGGAGCGCACACGCACTCACACACACGCAGGCGCGGTGCACACGCACAGACGCAGTGGTGCACACATGCTGTGCACACACTCATGCTGCTCACAAACATGGAGCGCACACACGCACTCAACGTACACACTCATCAGTAGACACACGCAGCGCACACACACACACCTGCAGTGCGCTCACACACACCCACAAGCCCCCACACGCCCTCACACACCCACCCACCCACAGCCACACCCACACAGCCACGGACCTAGGTACTTTGGGGAGCCAATCATGTGATCCAGCCCCATACTTGGATTCCACGAGCTTTCTCCACAAAGCACTTTTTTTCAGTGGCGTACCTCCATAGCCATTTTGCCAACATAGCTGAGTTCATTTCATTGAGTCTTCTAATACCAAGCCCACCGGCTTCTTTTGGTTTACACACTTTTTCCCATCGTATCAATGGGTACTTAAATTTGGCTTGTGTGCCAAGATAGAACAAAAATGAAACAACTAAATGGTTGATTTTGAAATAGCTATCAATAGTCATAATATTTTCCATTTAAAAGACGCACTCGAATGTCTCTCTAATTCATAGAGTGCAGATGGCTCTCATTTTCTGCTGAGTGGTGTGGATACACCTGACCTCCTTCCAAGTTGTTTAAACATTTGATATACCTTTTTACGGTAGCTAGGCCAGTAGGCTGGGCCAAGCTCTTCATCATCTCCAAGATCACCAAATGCCTCAAATGCCTTAACTTCACGCTTTGTGAATTCCAATATGTGCATTTGCACATGCATCCAATGATTTAATATGTCCAAAATGATGTGTAATTATTACAAAATAATATGAGCAAAAGAAGCAGAATTTCAATTCTCATATAGGAATTAACACATTGGTTGTTCCTGTCATTAACTTGCAACGGGATTGATATGATTCGTTTTTGGCACTTTAATGAAGAAACTTCATTTCTCATGTAGTAAGTAAGAAATTAGTTTTTCATGTAATTCACTTACAACAGGATTCATATGATTCATTTCTGATACTTTAATGGAGAAACTTCATTCCTCATGTAGTATATACGAAATTGGTATTTCATGTAGCTCACTTACAATAGGACCCCTTTAATTCTTCCCTATCAATATTTTCTTTTCAGTTAAGAATGGACGAGTTTATCTGAAATTTAGAGAGGTCGCCTCTTTGTTAACTTATTTGAGAAACTGGCAGCTGATCCCTTAACACTAATAAAATTTGATACTGCTGCGTTTCATTTGTCATGGATGACATTTTATTACAAATCAAGGGACATGCAAGTTCAATGGAAAGCAAAAATCATGAAGGAAGGACTGACCAATCGTTTGCTGGCCCTTTGCCTATCATGGATTGAGGCTGAAACTATGGTCATGCTACAAGGATTGACACTGTTTTCTGAAAGAGTTCAAGGAGGTTTAGAAATTGAAGGGAGCTGTTTAAATGTAATAAATTGGTGCAAAAGAGCAACTTTCCCACCTTGGAGACACTGTTCCCTTTAGGGAAATCTAGGCTTTAGGAAGTAGATTTAACTACATGTGGAATTATGAACCTAGATCAGCAAACTCTCTTGCTGATGGCCTTGCTAGAGAAGAGGTATCCCACCCTCACCTTGAAGTGAGAGACCCCCATAGCTCTCTCATATGCAAAAGTATTCGTTGAACTGGTCAAAGTGTGACTATCAAAGAATTAAAAATACAACTACCCATTAAGCATATTTGATCAAACAGTCCTTAGTGTTAACCTTTAACAACTGGATCTCATTCAGATCATAAACATCTTTCAATTCCATGTTCACAAAAAAATAAGAAACTTTTCCAACAGCTGAACCAATGAGATTGTTTCAAAGACTTAATTGCTTCCTTATATTACATTTTGTTGGACCTCTTCATGTTGAGGGGGATTCTTGTAGGCCTGCAGCATTAGTTAATGAATTTGTCTTTGAAAGTTGTGATTTTATTGATTGTAGCCCAATGGGTTAAGTGATACAACAAAAACATGTTACAAGACACAAGGAGCTAGGGGTCCGAACAACAACAAGTTGTTCATGGGCCCCATGCTTAGCCAATTCATCTGCCCTACCATTGGCACTTCTTAGTACATGATTCCAAATACTGACAAAATGTGCTAAGTCCCTTATCTCATCAATGATATGGCGAAGTCTCCAAGGAGGCTTGAGGCCCTTCTTGCACCATTGAATTAGCACTTGAGAATCCCCTTCAACATGTAGTGGTCCAATGAAGTGGAAGTTTAGGAAATACTTGAGCCCATGAAGCAGACTCATGGCTTCAGCAATTGTGGAGTCTGTAATGCCAATGGGCCCTGAATAAGTAAGTAGAATATCTCCACAGGAGCTCCTGATCAATTCACCTACACCCGCAAGACCCAGATTTCCAAATGAAGATCCATCAAAATTTATTTTGTAGGAGTGTAAAGGTTAACCAAGCAATAATGACATTTTATTAAAACCACACAATTGCAAACTATTATATGAGAATAGTCATTAGTGCATGTTCCATTCTATTATATACTATTATATAACTTTTTTTCTGAAAACAGAGACTCAAGTTCCAAAATATCAATAAAACTACACAATTACAAACTTTTGCCAGACTAGGCCTAGTGAGACTCTCCACAAGCATTACTAAAAGAGTACATGGTTCTTACCACTTCAACTCAGTTTAAAATATATATGTATGAGAAAACAGATTTTACAGAGAAATTATATAACTTTTTTCTTCAACTACGTGAAGAATTTAGGATAAAATAATGGCATTTTTATTAAAATGAAGATGCATTATTGCTGCACTCACAAGTATAATCCCATCAGGTCATTGAACATCTTTTTGATGAAGTCAAAGCCATTAGCAGACCCTTTAAAACTTCCTGGTGGCATATACTAATGGCTCAGCTGATAGTAGGTGAAGGGAGGGAGGGAGGATAGAGGAAAATTTAAAGGAAGAAAACGCAAAAATGGGTAGTTCCTTCACGGACTTTGCGAGTATCGATGAGACCGAGAGAACTGAAGTACTGAAGAGTCCTTTCAACGTATCCTAAAACATCCTTATATCCAAATTAATAACCAAGCTTATTTCTAGGCAAAGAAAGCTATCAATACAAAGTACTTTAATTTTGGCAAATCCGAAAAAAATGTAATAACAAACTCCAGTGCAATTGGACCTCCTAACCAAAGAAATTTAGAAGCATGGCGCTTCTCTCCAACATGTTGTTGGAGAATTTCCATAATTCATTCATGCTATGATAAATTTGGTCTAATAAATAAAGCTTCATTCTCAAAAAAAAAAATACATGTGGAGGGTATCAGCGGGAAAAAAAAACATGTTGAATTACTTCTACTAGAGGCGGTACAAATTCTACAATCTGCACTCTTGTCAGGTCAAATACCCTCTTCACATGGAAGCCATGTGAAGTTGAAATTATAAATAGCAGCTAAGTAAAATGAACTACAGATATTCACCCATATTCAATGTAAAGAAGTATAACTTCAATCACATACCGACCTTAAGATAAATATCAGAGTATTTGCAATATAAGCAACCATTTCCCTGAGCAAGAAACAAGAGAGATATCTATTACAACCACCAAAATATCAGAAACAATTCGTATATAGTGGTCTAATGATTATGCCAATGACCCTTTCACATATATCCTGTAGTGAATAAAGTTCATGGTTGTTAAAAAGGAGAGCATCCACTGGATCTCATCAGTAATATAGTTTTTTTCTGAAAAAAAAATGAGTTAACAGAGCCTTTTCCAAGGGGATCCTCCCAACATAAAAAGTACATTCTGGAATTAACTTATCGAATTCGATCAATGAATAGAATTTAGTATTAATACCAGAAATGATGTAAGCTTTGTTGACATTCACCCTTAAAAGCTGTTCTAGCGGCTGCTGCATAAAACCTGTGCAAAGTGCAAAAAGTAAAGATTAAGAAGGCAACAGGAAACTGTTAAAAAATAAAAATAAAAAAGAAAGGCAACAAGAGACTTTTCAAAAAAAAAATAAAAAAAAAGGCAACTGGAGAGATTAAAAACATAAATCAAACTAAAGGGAAAACTTCACCAAGACCAATATACCCACAGTCATGACAGCCAAAGACTCCTGACACCTCTGCCGCATTTGAGCCTATTAGAAAGGTAAATATGTCATTGGGAGAAAAGAAAAAGGAGTAAAACCAACTTCAAAAAAGACCTATGCTAACAAGAGTATACCTCAAATAAAAAGAGAAAAACAAGACTGAAAACCATCAAATTCCAGAATCCGATGGTGGAGAAAAAAAGGGAGAGGGAGGGAGAGAACATAACAGGTGAAAAGGAGATGCAAGAGGAGAATATAACATTGTTTTTTGAAAATTTTGTTTTATTCCATTCATTAGGAAATAAATAAGTTACAATAGAGCAGAACTATCCAATGGGCAGAGAATATAACATATAAAGAGAAAACCATCCATGACTAAAAGAGCTAGCAAAAAAGAGAAAAACAAAGGCCAAAAGTGCCTCATGGAACAAGAATACAAAAGATCTTTAATCTGCTTGTTTCAATAGGATAAGTTTTGCTCTTAACAAAGTGAGGGGGAGAAATGGGCATCGTAGCTAAGGTGTTGCTAACATCACTAACATACAGGAATAAAGTTGTTGTTAAAGCTGGAATATGGATTACCCAACCTTTATCTTTTTTTTTTTGAAATGGTGAGTCTTGCTCTTTTATTTCTTATCAGTAACCATACAAATCAATTAATACATTCTGTAAAATAAATACAATCTTGTTAAGCTTACAATTCTGATCATAGCTCATACATATTAACACTTAGGAAAGTGGGATGCTATTGCCTAATGTGATTGCAAGTCTATTAACTCCTTCTTTAGCCAAGTGGTCGGCTACATGATTAGCTGATCTCGGAATAGAGTTCCAAGTGATGTTCCAATCCTTGGAGATTTCTGAGAGTTCATCAATGATATGCTTTATCTTCCAAGGGATGTTAATAGCTTTCCTTGCCCATCCGATAGTTAATTTGGAATCTCCTTCAATAACTAATGGACTGGTTGACAATGTGGATAACATCTTAACTCCTTCTAGTAGCCCTGTGACTTCAGCTTCATTGGATGTTGCAGTTCCCATTGGTCCCGAGTAGACCATTATGATCTGACCTTCGTCTACTGTAATAATTCCTCCAAAACCTGCTGGCCCTGGATTACCTTTTGATGAACCATCAAAGTTTAGCTTCAAACAACTTATTGGAGGGGGGACCCATTCCATCATAACTGGTGGTTTATGTTGTTTGAAATATATGATTTTTTTGCCAATGTTTTCTCAAAACTACTTTGGGGAGTGGAGGCATCTCTTTTGAGTTAGCAGTCCAAAAGAAGATATTTTGCATTGATTTAACCACTAGACTTCCAATCGAACCTGATTTGCCATTGAAAGTTCTGTCATTTCTTTCCACCCATATGGTCCATGGGATGGCAGCCAAAGAGGCCATACACATTATTTTCCCTACTTTAGGAAAGGGGCATGATGTTATGGATTGAAGCAAATTCGCATAGGTTTTAGGCATGCTGTAATGTACTCCTAACTTATGTAGAATGGAATCCCATAGTTTACTACTAATCTTACAAAGTATCAAAAGATGATCGATTGTTTCTTCTTCTTGTCCACACATCTTACATAGGGAGTTGACTACCATTTGTCCTCTTTTTGCTAGCTCATCACAAGTATCTTACTATGAGCGGCTGCCCATAGGAATTGTTGGATTCTCTTGGAGGTGGGTAGTCTCCATACCAGATGTCATGGGTGACTTGGGGGTGCTATGCTGGTTTGGGTTTTCATTTTATAATAGGAGGAAACCGAATATGTTCCTGAGGGACAAGGACTCCAGACTATCTCATCTTCACCTTCTTTTGCCACATATGTTTTTTCTAGTTAGTTTATAAGCGAAGAAGCTTCTAAAGTCTGACTGTTTGATAATCTTCTTCTCAAATTAAGATTCCAATTGCTGTTATTGTGTCCTTTCAACTGATTAATCTTTGCATGCTTGTTTCTTGCTATGGAGTAAATGTTTAGATATGCATCTCGGAGAGGTTGAGTGCCTAATCACCAATCTTCCCAAAATAGTACTTTAGTACCGCTTCTTACATGAAATCTGATATGTTTCTCAAAAAATCCCTTTTCTTTTAGGATGGTCTTCCACCAAGGAGATGTGTTGCAGGTAGATCCTTTTGGTAGCCAATTGAGAGGATTACTATCATATTTAGTTTCAACGATTTTTTTCCATAGGGCTTCTCTTTCAGTAGCGTATCTCCATATCCATTTTGCTAGCATTGCTTGACTCTTTTCTTGTATTCTTTTGATGCCTAATCCACCTACTTCTTTTGGTTCACAGACTTTTTCCCATTTGACGAGTGGATATTTGAATTTATTTTGTGTTCCTCTGCAAAGGAATTTTCTTTACATTGTTTCCAGTCTGTTGGAAATTCTGTCAAGTGTTGACTAAATTAATGTCACTCTACCTGCTTGTGACAATAATTGTCCTTTCCATGAGTCTAATTTATTCTGACATTTCTCTATTATGGAATGCCAATTTAGTAGTTCTACCTATGTGGAGTGGAAGTCCCAGATATGAGGTAGGGAGTGAGAGATTGCTGCACCCCAATCTAGTCATCATCACTTTTTGGTCCAACTCATCAATGTTGACAGGTATCTGGCCGGATTTATTCCAGTTGATATTCTGTCCTGAAAATAATTCATACAATCGCCACAAGGCCTTAATTGAAATTGTTTGTTCAGCTCCTCCACCATATAATATTATTGTATCATTAGCAAATTGTAATAGAGGGATTTCTATCTGGTATTTGATTTTGAAGCCCGAAATCCAACTATTTTCTTGACTTTTGTACATCAGGGCTCGTAGTGCTTCACCAACAATGAGATAGATTAAGGGGGAGAGTGGATCTCCCTGTCTTAATCCTCTTTGACTAGCAAAATTTCCGAGGTGAAAACAGTTGGTTCATAAGAGTACAGAAAGTGGCTGGGGCGTTGGTTAAGCCAAAGGGCATAACAAGAAACTCATATGACCCACACCTGGTTACACAAGTTGTCTTTAGCTCATCTCCTTTTGCTATCCAAACTTGGTGGTATCCGGATCTCAAATCCAGGTTGGAGAAGACTCTTACATGCATCAATTGATAAAAAAGATCAGCAATCAAAGGAATAGGATATTTGTTCTTGACGGTTACCTTGTTCAATGCTCAATAATCGATGCAAAGTCGTATAGAACCATCCTTCTTCCTATGAAAAAGAACCGGCACTCCATATGGTGCTTTGGAAAGCCGAATGAACCCAGGTTCCAGCTACTCCCCCAATTGCTTTTTCAGCTCGTCCAACTCCTTAGGTGCATGCGGTATGGCGCCTTTGCTTGTGGTTTTGTGCCCGGTTCCAGCTCAATAGCATGATCAACGCCTCTTCTTGGGGGAAGTTGGGGCGGTAGCTCCTTAGGCATGACATCTTTGAACTCTTCTAGAACTTCAACGACCTCCTTCGGTGCTGGAGTTGTGCTCCCTTCTTTGTCTTCCACTAGAGTTACAACATAAGAAAGATCCCCTTGCTTAAGATCACACTTAAGCTGTAGGGAGGTTAACCTTACATCTTTTCCTTTTACATCCTTCACTTGTGACTCAGAAAGTGTACAAGGCCCACCCTCATCAAAGATCCCTACAAACCCCAAATATGGCATTACAAATGCCTTACAATGGTTCATAAAGTCCATCCCCAAAATTATGTTGAAATCATCCATCGGAACAACACTAAAATCAAGAGTTCCTACCCATTTGCCCAAGGTAACTTGGACGTTTTTAGAAACACCTACCACTGTCTTGGATACTGAATTTACAGCCTTAATCCGGCTGCTATCCGGTTCTAACTTCAATCTGAGACGTCTTGCCTCCTCCTCCGAGATGAGGTTATGAGTTACCCCCGTGTCTACCATGGCATTCACCTTACTACCATTCAATGACAAATCAAGATAAAGTAGATTACGTTTAGGCCTTACCGATTGAGTAGAAGACTTAACACCACATATTCTTACGGAATTGAGTAATGCCATGGAACCCATACGTGACTCTCCTCCATTGTGTTTTCCATCTCTTTCCCCAACTAGAGTATTCAAAACTTTTACCTTTGTACAGTCCTTTGCAAGATGTTCTCCTTCACAAATAAAACATCTGATTTTTCTCAAGGACTTACCTTTTTCACCTTTCTTCTTCTTGTCATCAAACTTGAAGTTTGTGACCTTCTTCTCAGGTCTCTTCTCAAACTTCCTTTTATTTTCTTGATCTTTCTGGTCCTTTGCGCCATTGGAGTTTTTAGAAGCCACCTCCTTGGTCTTCCTTTCATACTTCGTCAGCCTCTCTGCCGTGGACAAAGCTGAAGCCAAAGTCTTCACTTCTCACCTCCTTAGTTCTTGCACTGACCAAGGTTTCAAACTAGCAAGAAAAGAAAAAAGTTTGTCCTGGTCGGACATATCAGAAATGCACAACATTAAAGAAGTAAACTATTGTACTTACTCTCTAATGGTGCCTTCTTGCTTCAAGGCTCTCAACTCCTTTCGAGCCTGATATTCTACATCTTCTGGAAAGAATTGCGACTTCAACTCCTTCTTGAAATCCTCCCACGTTCTTACGGTTGAGGTGCCTGATTCCCCAACTGTAGCCCTTCTCCTCCACCAAAGAACAACATCATCGACAAGAAACATAGAAGCGGTGCTTACCTTTTTGCTCCTTATCCGTGAGTTTGGCTGAATGGAAGTACTGCTCTACTTTGCTATAGGAAGTTGTCAAAGGTTTTGGGGTCTCTTACCCCATTGAAAGACTTGGGTTCAGGTACCTTGATCTTGGTTGTTGCTCCATTCGTGCTTGCACCTCCATTAGCTACAGCACATTCCAGCAATGCAAGTCTTGTCCGTAATTTGTCTATCTCATTCCTTACCTCATCTAGGTCTGCCCTGAACACCGTAATGGCACTATGGACGTTTTCCTCCAATGCTTGAACCGCTTCTGGACTCCCATCTCCAGAATTAAGATTCTCACGAACGTGTTCTTCTAATCCCAAATGACTCGCTTCAACCTTGTCCAATCTGTCCTCAAGAGAAGAAAAACAAACTTCAGTTTAGACATTCTCTCCTTACTTTTTGTTGGAGCGATTTCAATCTCGGAATTTGTCATTGGATTGATCTTTTGCTCTGATACCAATTGTCACGCCGCTGGGTTGACCATGGCCTGAACTTAGTCTTTTGTAGCGTGCGGTCTAGCCTCCAAGTCTATCTGGTTGCTAGTCAGCCTCCCCAACAAAAAGCATTCGAATCCCACAACTGGCCCAAAAGAGAAGGACCCTTCCTTAGCGTAGTGTCGCTTTGTTCTAACTACTAGAACACCCTCAAGTCTCCAAGGCAAGTAGAAATTCGGATAAGAAGGAAAGGATCTTCTATTGAAAAGTTGAAGTGATTACAAACTCTTCTATACACCTATTTATAGTGTACACATGCCCCATATGTTGGGAGATCTAATCAATACCTCCTACTCTCTAGCTAATTCATTCAAACAAGTTTGAATGAGTTTATTTGAAATCAACCCTCAACTAACTCATGGCAGCTATTAAGCACCTGCTCCATGTACTTTGCCAACTCATGCATTCCATGTCATAAGCCTAATCAAGAGCCACCTCATGCGCCATGTCACGCAACTGCCACGTTAGCTGCCATGCCATCCGCCATGTCATCATATGCTGTTGGACACACTATAGGTATGCTCTTCCATCTCAAAGTTGCCCCATGTAGTCTGGCTTGCATCTTGATGCCTCTATGTGCGTCGATGCTTGAGCCGCGTGTTGCTGCTCCCTTGTGGTTGCATAAGTGGGGTTATCGAATCACAACCCCACTTTTAGGTGCGCGCGTAAGTAGTCCCAAGCACGTCTCGATCTGTTGGATGTGCTTGCGCATGCGGCCCCGCATGCGAATGCTGGCCAGTTGGTTGTCCATGCGCATGAATGTGTGCGTCCGCCGTTGCTGTGCCGTCTTACGCAAGTTCGTACTCCAAAGACGTTGCGCATGTGTGCATAGGCATGTCACGCCCCATATTAGTGTGTGTGTAAGCTACGTGTTTGTGCGCATAGCGTGTGTGACTGAGCGCACTGCGTGTGTATGTGTGCGTTGCTTGACTGCGTGCGTGTGTGCTTGAGCGTGAGCGTGGCGTGTGTGTACGCGCCACGAGAGCGTGTGTATGGGCACTGCATGTGTGTGTGCGCTAGTGTGTGCGCTAGTGTGTGCGCGTGTGCGCTGTGTGCGCTATGTGCGCGCTACGTGTGTGTGTGTGCATATGAGCTGGTATGTTTGTGGGTGCGCTGCTCGTGTGTGTGCAGTGTGTGTGAGTGTTCGCTGCGTGTGTGTGAGTGCAGCGCTCAATGTATGTGTAAGCGCTGCGTGAGTGTGGGGCGCAACACACAATGGATGTGTTATCGCTGCGTGTGTAAGGGCGCAACACAGAATGTAAAAGTGAACTGCGTGAGTGTGCACAGCGCACAATATGTGTATGAGAGCTACGTGTGTGAGCGCAGCGCACAATGTGTAAGTGAGTGCTGCCTGTGAGTGCGCAGCGCACAAAGAGTGTGAGCGTTGCGTGTGTATGTGAGTGCTTCAAGGGTGTGTGCACTGCATATGTGTGTGCGCTGTGTACAGCAAGCGTGTGTCTGTGTGTGTGCACACTACATGTGAGTGTGCGCTGTGTACAGCAAGCGTGTGTCTGTGTGTGTGCACACTGCATGTGAGTGTGCGCTGTGTACAGCAAGCCGTGCGTGTGCGTGCGTTGATGTGTGTGCGTGTGTGTGTACGTGTGCGCTCTATGCACTCTCCGTGTGTGCGTGTGCGTGTGCGCTGGTGTGTGCGTCCGTTCTGTCTGTGTGTGTGCGTGTGCGTTGCATGCATATGTTCAAACTGCGTGTCTCTGTGTGTGTGTGCGTGCATGTGTGTGTGTGAGCTGAATGTGTGTATGTGAGCTGCATGTGTGTGTACGCAGGGTGTGTGTGTGCTTCATGTGTGTGTGTACCCTGCGTGTGTGCGCGCTACGAATGTGTGCGGGCTGCATGTGTGACTGAGCGCACTGTGTGGGTGTGTGTGCACTGAGTGTGTATGTGTGAGCATTGCGTGACTACGTGCGTGTTTGTTCTTGAGCGTGAGTGCAGCGTGCACACACGCGCCACGAGTGTGTGTGCCAGTGCACTGTGTGTGTATGTGCGTCCGCAAGTGTGTGTGCGCGTGCGCTGTATGCGCATTATGTGTCTGTGTGCATATGAGGTGGACTGTGCGTGCGCTCCGTGTGTGTGCGCTGAGTGTTTGTGCGCTGCGTGTGCGTGTGTGTGTGAGTACGCTGTGTGTGTGTGTGTGTGTGAATGCGCTAGGTGTTTGTGAGCTGCGTGAGTATGCGCTGTGTGTGTGTGTGTGTGTTCACTGCATGTGTGTGTGTAGTGTGCATGAGTGTGCGCTGCATGTGTGTGGGCGCAGCGCACAATGTATGTGTGACCACTGCGTGTGTGTGGGCGCAGCGCACAATGGATGTGTGATCGCAGCGTGTGTAAGGGAACAACACACAATGTATAAGTGAGCTCTGTGTGTGCGTAGTGCACAATATGTGTGTGAGTGCTACATGTGTGTTCACAGCGCACAATGGGTAAGTGAGAGCTGCGTGTGTGTGCGCAGCGCGCTATTAGTGTGAGCGCTGCGTGTGTAAATGTGATTTGCAAGGGTGTGTGCACTGCGTATGTGTGTGCGCTGTGTGTGTGTGCAGTGCATATGTGTATTCGCTGTGTGTGTGCAGTGCATATGTGTATTCGTTGTGTGTGTGCGCGCACTGCTTGTGCGTGTGCGTGTGCGCTGCGCTGCGCTTGTGTGCACGCTATGAGAGTGCGTGTGTGCATGTGCGTTGTGTGTGTGCTGCGAGTGTGTGTGCGTGTGCGTTGGTGTGTTCATGCGCGCTGCATGTGTCTGTGTGCACTGCATTGGTGTGTGCACTACATATGTGTGTGCGCTGCAAGATTGTGTCTCTGGGTACGCACTGTGTGTGAGTGTGCTTTTGCGCTGCGCGTGTGTGCACGGTACGAGAGTGTGTGCACGTGTGTGCTGCGTGTGTGTGCCCTGGAGTGTGTGCATGTGCGTTGTGTGTGCACGTGTGCGTGTGTGCGCTTAGTGTGTGTACGTGCGCTCTGCTTGTGTGTGTGCATTCGTGCTGCAATATGTGCAAGCTCAGTGTCTCTGTGTGTGTGTGCGAGTGTGTATGTGTGCGTGCGAGCTCTGTGTGCGTGCGAGCTCTGTGTGAGTGCTGCTTGTGTGTGTGCGCTAGTGTGTGTGTGCTGTGTGTGTGTGTGTGCATGTGCGCTGGTGTGTTTGTGCGTTGCATGTGTTCAAGGGTGCGTTGCTTGTGTGTGCGCTGGGTTGGTGAGTGTGCGCAGCGTGGGTGTGTGCTGTTGGTGTGTGTGCGGTACAAGTGTGTGTCCGCGCTGCATTTGTGTGCGCTGCGTGATTGTGTGTATTTGTGCTGAGTGTGTGTGAGCGCTGCTTGTGTGTGTATGCTCTGCCTGTGTGAGTGTGTGCGCTACGTGTGTGTGCGCACTGTGTATGTGTGTGGGTGCACTGTGTATGTGTGTGGGCACACTGCAACGTGTGTGCACACTTTGTGTGTGTGTGCGTGTGCGCATCGTGTGTGTGCACGTGTTCAACGTGTGTGTGCACTGAGAGTGTGTGCATGTGCGCTACGTGTGTGTATGCTCCCTATGTGCATGTGCACTGGTGTGTTCGTGTGCGCTGCATGTGTGTGCGCACTGCAAGGGAGAGTGGACTACATATGTGTGTGTGCTCTGCAAGCATGAGTGTGTACGCACACTGCGTGTGCACGCTACGAGTGTGTGTGTGTGCGCTGCGTGTGTGTGCGCTGCATGTGTGTGTGTACGTCTGGTGTGTGTGTGTGCGTTGTTGGCGCGCTGCGTGTGTTTGCATGTGCGCTGTGTCACGGGGTTGGACTCAGCTCCAACTTAACACCGTGCGGCTCCCGGCTACTACCCCTTTTTAACCTTCTTTGGGCGAGGAGGAACCGAAGTAAGTCTAAAACACAGGGATCTAGTGCTAGAAAGTGAAGCGCAGTAAGAGAAGGAAGGAGAAGAACAAAGGAAGAAAGGAAAAATAACTTCATTACCTCTAAACGAAAGAACATACAAAGGGGCAAAGATTTGCCCAACCTTCTTCACGACTCCAGCATGAGTCTCCTCATGTAGAGCTAGCTTCTACACGCTCTAACCCCTTAGGCAATACATGACCTCTAAGGTCGAAACCAGAAGAAGTTGTTGAACCCGAATGAATGTTTTACACCCTCCCCTATGCCTCTAGTTTAGGCGACTAGTGTACAAAAACCCTTAAACGAATCCTAGAAATACTAGGAGACATCCTCCCTCATAAGGGAGGTTGCCAAGTCCGGAATGCCTCCTTCCTTGGATAGTTCTGATATGATTTGGATTCCCTGATTTGTAGGCGATCAATCCCATACCCGATCCCTGATTTCTTGGAAGATACTCGTCAAATCTAGCTAGCAATCCACTTGCACATCCTTATCTGATAGGAGATTGAGTCCTGCCTCTTTGGAGCTCTCCCGCTGTGCTAATCCTCCTGAGATCACGAACAAACTCTCTATAATCTTGGACTTGCCTTTTCTGGAATTGCTTGGCGCTCAAGTTCTCTTTAACACAGGAGAACTCGGAAATTACCTTCTGTACGAAAGATAAATTATATACTTCCGTGTAGCCCTTTAAGTAAGCTTTCCAATGGTATATCACATGCCTAGTTTAGCCACAATGTCGGTCCCACCTGGGCCCACCGAATAGCTCGGGGTCGGAACCCCATCTCGCGACTTAGTCGGCTTTGGCCATGCGCGCAGGTGTGCGTGCACGGGCTTCCTTTAGCAGCTAGCGCGGTGCACTGCACGGGCGGCTCTTGTGGCATGGGCGCGTATGCGCGTGATTCATGTTGGGAGGGCGTGCGCGTCTGTTGCGCGTGCGCATGTCGGTGCCGCGTGATGCGCGTATGCAACCCCAGATAGAAATGCATCCGGGCTTCTGTCCTTGTGGGCACGCAGAGGCGCTTCTCTGGTGCGTACGTTGGGCCATTTTTACCAGTGTCTCGGCCGATGCCGGTAGGTTCTCTGGTGCATTATGATGCACAATTAGACCCATGTTTGGGCCTCCTAACACGCAGCGTGTGTATGTGCGTGCGCGCTGCATGTGTGCAAGCACCGTCTCTTTGTGTGTGTGCGTGCACGCTGGGTGTGTGTGAGCACTGCTTGTGTCTATGTGCTGGTGTCTGTGCGCTGCTGTGTGTGCGCGTGCTGCGTGTGTGTGTGCGTGTGTGTGTGTGCGCACTGTGTGTGTGTGCATGTGCGCTGGTGTATGAGTGCACTGCTTGTGTGTGTGCGCAGCGTAGGTGTGTGCTGTTGGTGTGTGTGCGCAGCGTGGGTGTGTGCTGTTGGTGTGTGTGCAAAGTGTGTGCGCACGCTGCGTGATTGTGAGTGTTTGTGCTGCGTTCGCATGTGTGCACTACTTGTGTGTGGGAGTGCGTGTGCGCGCTGCTTGTGTGTGTATGCGTGGGTGCATGCGTGTGTGCTCTTTTGTGTGTGTCCGCGCAACGTGAGTGTGTGGGTGCGCAGCGTGAGTGTGTGGGCGCGCTGCGTGATTGTGTGTCTGTGTGTTTGGCTGTGTTGCTGTGTGGGTGTGGGGTGTGTGTGGGTGCGTGTGGGTGTGTGAGTGTGTAGGTGTGTTTGTGTGTGAGTGTGTGGGGTGTGGGTGTATGAGCGCACTGCATGTGTGTGTGTGTGTGTGTGCTGTGTGTGAGTGCACTGCGAGTAGGTGTGCGTTGGGAGCATGTGTGTGCTCTCCATGTGTCTGTGAGCTGCATGTGTGTGTGCGCAGCGTGTCTGTGAGCTGCATGCGTGTGTGAGCAGCGTGTGTACGCTGCATGTGCGCGCGCACTGCATATGTGACTGAGCACACAACGTGGGTGTGTGTGCACTGCATGTGTGTAAGAGTGCGTTGCGTGAGTGCGTTGCGTGAGTGCGTGCGTGTAGGCTTAAGCGTGAGCCCGGCGTGTGTGTATGCGCTGCGACTATGTGCGTGCGTGCGCTGAGTGTGTGTGCGCTAGTGAGTATGCGCGTGCACTGCATGCTCGCTACGTGTATGAGTGCATATGTGCTGGTCTGTTTGTGGTGCACTGCATGTGTGTGTGCAGTGTGTGCGAGTGTGCACTTCCTGTGCGTGTGGGCACAGCGCACAATGTATGTGTGAGCGCTGTGTGTGTGTGGGCGCAACACACAATGGATGTGTGATCGCTGCGCGTGAGAGGGCGCAGCACACATTGTATAAGTGAGCTGGTGTGTGAGCGCTACGTGTGTGTTTGCAGTGCACAATGTGTGTGCGTTGTGTGTGTATGTGTGCGCATCAAGGGTGTGTGCACTGCATATGTGTGTGTGCTGTGTGTGCGCGCTGCAAGCGTGATCTGTGTGTGTGCACTGTGTGAGAGTGCATGTGCGCACTGTGTGAGAGTGCGTGTGTGCACTGTGTGAGAGTGCGTGTGTGCACTGTGTGAGAGTGCGTGTGCGCACTGTGTGAGAGTGCGTGTGTGCTACGCGTGTGAACGCCACATGTGTGAGCGTGTGCGGTGCGTGTGTGTACGCTGGTGTGTGTGCGTGTGCATGTGCCATATGTGCGAGCTGCATGTGCGTGTGCTCTATGTTCGAGCTGCGTGTGTGTGTGTGTGTGCGCTCGCGTGTGTGTTCGTGCGCGCTGTGTGCGTGTTGCATGTACGTGTGCATGTGCGCTGGTGAGTGTGTGTGTGCGCGCTGCATGCTGTGTGTGTGTGTGCGTGCGCGCTACGTGTGTGTGGCGCAGCGTGTGTGTGCACAGCGCGTGTGTGCACTGAGAGTGTGTGTCCATGTGAGCTGCTTGTGTGTGTACGCTCCCAGTGTGTGTGGGCTACGTGTTAGTGTGGGCTGCGTCTGTGTGTGAGGGCGCAACGCACAATGTATGAGTGAGCTCTGCGTGTGTGTGGGTGTAGCACACAATTGATGTGTGATCGCTGCGTGTGTGAGGGCACAGCACACTATCTATAAGTGAGCTGCGTGTGTGCGCAATGCACAATGTGTGTGAGCGCTACGTGTGTGTACACAGCGCACAATGTCTAAGAGCACTGCCTGTGTGCTGTGCACAATGTCTAAGAGCACTGCCTGTGTGCGTGCAGTGTCTGTGTGAGCTGCATGTGTGTGTGCAGCGTGTGTGTACGCTACGTGTGTGTGTATCCGCTGCGTGTGTGTGCGCACTACTTGCGTGACTGAGCGCACTGCATGGGTGTGTGTGCACTACGTGTATGTGTGTGTTACGTGACTGCGTGAGTTTGTGCTTGAGCGTGAGCGCGGCGTGTGTGTATGCGCTGCGAGTGAGTGTGCACATGTGCTTCGTGTGTTTGTGTGTGTGCTAGTGTGTGTGCACGTTCGCTGTGTGCACGGTACGTGTATGTATGAGTAAGCTGGTCTGTTTGTGGGTGCGCTGTGTGTATGTGTGCAGTGCGAGAGCGCTACGTGTGTGTGTGGGCGCAGCGAACAATGTATGTGTGAGAGCTGCTTGTGTGTGGGCGCAACACACAATGGATGTGTGATCGCTCGGTGTGTGAGGGCGCAGCACACTGTGTATAAGTGAGTTGTGTGTGTGTTCGCAGCGCTCAATATGTGTGTGAGCACTATGTGTGTGTGTGCTGCGCACAATGTGTAAGTGAGCTGCCTGTGTGTGCACAGCTCACAATGAGCATGTGCGCTACCTGTGTGAGCATTGCGTGTGTGGGCACAGCGCACAATCTGTAAGTGAGCGCTGTGTGAGGAGGCCTAAACATGTGGCCAAATTCGCCCCTAAACAAACCAATAGGCATGCAGGCACCGACAGGAAACACGGTCGCATAGGCCTAACATACGCTAAAAAGAAACGCCCACACGGACGCACCAGGGCAGAAACACCTTCGGGGCCACGCGCCCATACGTGCAGGAAAAGCCCTTCACGGGGTTATAGAAAATCGGTCCTAGGCGTAAAACTATCTGGGGTTGCCGATGCGCATCACGTGGCACCAACTTACGCGCGCCCGCAATAGATGCGCGTGCCCGCCCGACATGAATCGCACGCACGCGCGCCCAGGGCAGAAGGCCGCCTGTGCACTCACGCAGCCCCAAGCGCAAAGCTGCCAGGGGCAGCCTGCGTGAGAGCGCACTACATTGCCATTCCCGCGCATGGCCAGAACCGACTAAGTCGGGAGACGGGGTTCCGACCGGAGCAATTCGGTGGGCCTAGGTGGGACCATATGCCTAATGCATATTCTCCGAGTTCTCCTGGGTTAAAAGAGATTTTGAGTGTCAAGCAATACCAGAAAAGGTAAGTCCAACATTTCAGGGAGTTAGTTCGTGATCTTAGGAGGATCAGCACAGCGGGAAGAGCTCCAAAGAGGTAGGACTCGATCTCCTACCAGATAAGAATGTGCAAGAGGATTTCTTGCTGGATTTGATAAGGATCTCCCATGAAATCAAGGATCAGGTATGGGACTGATCACTTACAAATCAGGGAGTCCAAATCAGATTGATTCTATCCAAAGAAGGAGGCATTCCGGACTTGAAAACCTCCCTTATGAGGGAGGACGTCTCTTAGTTTCGTTAGGATTCGTTTAAGGGTTTTTTGCACATTAGTTACCTATAAATAGAGACATTGGGATGGGTTGTAAGCAGGTCTTCGATTTCTGCAATTGCCCAAGGGCTGAGTAGTGTAGGAAGCTAGTTCTTGCGGGAGAGAACTAGCCTCACCCCCAGGAAACCCATGCTTGGGTCGTATCATAGGAAGGTGGGAACAACCATCCCTTGTAAATCGCTTTAAAGGCAATGAATTAACATTTTCTCTTACTTCCTTTTGTCTTTCTCACACTACACTTTACCTTTTAATTCCGTTGTGCAATTTATTCTGCTGCGAAGCACTAGATCCCTGCGTCTTATGCTTAGCTTGGTTCCTCATCGCCCATAGAAGGTTGAAAAAGAGTAGACGCCAAGTGCCGCACGGTGTTAAGTTGGCATTGAATCCAACCCCGTGACAGCTGGTATCAGAGCAGGACATGCTATTAGGGTAGAGTGCTTGTTGAAGACTAGAATAGCAACCATGTTCCCGAGAGAGAAAGATCAGATCCCCAGACAGCCAGTACCTCTGGTAGGGATCAAATTAACTCGGTGGCTGCCTCCATGTTGGAGGTTCTAGCAGTACGAGTGGAGAACCTCGAAGATTGGGAGAAAGATGCCCACCACATCGTAAGATCGACTATTGTTCGAGTCACTCAAAAATGCGCCTTGGGCGCAAGATCTACAAGAAGACCTGGAGGATACACTGAAAGTATTCCAAACCGAGGTAGAGCAAATTCAGCACGAAATATCCTCAGAGATAGAAGGATTGCGCACCAGACTCGCCTCCCTACAGCGCCATAGTGGTGCACATTATGAAAGTACCAGTCCAATTAGGGCTGGAGGGCTCCCTCGCAATGAAAGCCCCTCTACCGAAGAACTGGAATCAACGGGGGTTCGATTAAAACTCCCCGATCCACCACCTTACAATGGGACCAGAGATCCCAAGACCATAGATAATTTCCTATGGAAGATGGAGCAACAATTTATTGCAGCCCACGTCTCGTGCGAACAGCACAAGATCGGAATGGCTAGCATGCGCCTGACCAATGACGCTCTACTATGGTGGAGGAGACGGTCAGAAGACGAAGAAGGCGGGACAGAACCCACCAATACTTAGGAAATATTCAAAACGGAACTGCGAAAACAATTTCTCCCCGAGGAAGTGGAATACCAACCCAGACAGGAACTTCGTTCCCTGAGCCAAGACGGTAAGATTTGCAACTATGTTGCTAAATTTACCTCTCTCATGCTCCGCATCTCCGATATGATGGACCAAGATCGGTTATTCCATTTCTTAGCCGGGCTAAGACCTTGGGTAAATCGGGAACTCCGACGCCGGGAGGTGAAGACATTGGCAACCGCCCTGTCTACCGCAGAACGGTTAATGGAACACGAATCTGATCCTGAGAATCCATACGATCCTAAGGGGAAGGGACCTATGATGGATCCCATGAGAAGCAGAACTCCTGGTCCGCGAAAGGATCCCTCCAAGGAGGGAGAACTTCGGTGTTTCATCTGTAATCAGGGACACGATGTTAAGGACTGCCCAAAAAAGGAGAAATTACTTTCCTCCATAGGAGTCCAATCCTCACCCGGAACACCTCTAGGAAGCACCAACGAACAGAAGAGGAAAAAATACAAATCATCCCAACATGAACAATTTCCCACTCAACCGGAGGAAATTTCCGAACAACTCACGGCTGTCGTCAGCGGCGGACCAAAGAATCCGCGCTCCTCCAAAGAACTATTCTACGTGAATGAGAAAATCGAAGGAGGAACGACCAGAGCTATGGTCGATACAGGAGCCACACATAACTTCTTGGCTCTAGAAGAAGCTCGGAGACTCAAACTAAAATGGGTCCGAGATAACAACAAAATAAAAGCCATGAATTCAGAAGCTAAAGCTGTTTGTGGGATAGCCAAAGGAGTACAGACACACATTGTGTGTGCACTGCAAGTGTGTGTCTGTGTGTGCGCACTGCGTGTGCGTGTGCACTGGAGTGTGCGTGCACACTGTATGAGTGTGTGCGTACGCGCTGCATGCGTGTGTTCAAGCTGCGTGTCTCTGTGAGTGTGCGTGTGTGTTCGTGGGTTTGCGTGTGAGTTCGTGGGTGTACGCGCGCACTGCGTGTGTTCGAGGGTGTGCGTGCGTGCTGCGTGTGTACGCGCTCCTTGTGTGTGTGCGCTGCGTGCGTGTGTGCTACGTGTGTGTGTGGGCACCGCTTGGGTGTGTTTGCGCTGCGTGTGTATGTGTACAGCTGCGTGTGTGTATGTGTATGCACGCTGTGTGTGTGTGTGTGTGCGCACTGCGTGAGTGTGTGTGTGTGCGCGCACTGCGTGTGTGTGTGTGGGTGCACTGCATGTCTGTGTGTTGGCGCACTGCGTGTATGTGTGCGTGTGCGCAGCATGCAAAGTATGTGTGAGCGCTGTGTGTGTGAGGGTGCAGCCCTCAATGTGTGTGCGAGCGCTACGTGTGTACGCAGCACACAAAGTGTATGTGAGCGCTGCGTGTGAGCGCAACACACAATGTGTGAACACTTCAAGTGGGTGTACACTGCGGATGCACGTAGCTGTGGGTGTGTGTCTGTGGGTGTGTCTGTGTGTCTGTGTGTGGGTGTGTGTGGTTCTGAGGGTGTGAATGTGTGTGAGTAGGTGTGGGTGAGTGTGTGTGTGTGTGCATTGCATGTGTGTGCGCTGCGTATGTGTGTCCACTACGTGTGTGTGTGGGTCTACGCTACATGTGTGTGTTGCATGAGTGTGTGTATTTGTGTGCTGCGTTGGTGTGTGCGCAGCATGTGTGTGTTGCATGAGTGTGTGTGTTTGTGTGCTGTGTTGGTGTGTGCGCAGCATGTGTGTACTCTGCGTGTGTGCACGCTGCAAAAGTGTGTGCGTGCTGCAAATGTGTGTGAGCTGTATGTGGGTACTGCATGTGTCTGTGTGTGAGTGGTTGTGCGCATTGCTTGTGTGTTTACATGAGTGTGTGCGACCTGCTAGAGTGTGTGTGCGCGCTGCGTGTGTGGGTGTGTGTGTGCGTGCGTGCAGGTGGGGGTGGGGGTGGGGGGTGGGGTAGGGGTGGGGGTGGGGTGGGGTGGGGGTGGGGTGGGGTGGGGGTGGGGGGGGGGGTGGGGTGGGGTGGGGTGGGGTGGGGGTGGGGTGGGGTGGGGTGGGGTGGGGGGGGGTGGGGGTGGGGGGGGTGGGTGGGGGTGGGGTGGGGGGGGTGTGGGTGTGGGTGTGGGTGTGGGTGTGGGTGTGGGTGTGGGTGTGGGTGTGGGTGTGGGTGTGGGTGGGTGTGGGTGTGGGTGGGGGTGGGGGTGGGGTGGGGGTGGGGGTGCGGGTGTGGGTGTGGATGGGTGGATGGGTGCGTGTGGGTGGATGAGTGGGTGTGT
>CM039667.1:10647716-10667716 GCA_022405105.1 Aristolochia contorta | reverse complement strand
TTTTTTGCCGACGCAAAAGGGAGGTAGTTGGTTTTGAGTCGATCTGTCTGAGGCGCCACTCCATTTCGATTTGTCTCAACAAATCACATCATCTTCACCATCACATCTCCACATTTATGGACAGCGACTTCTAGCTCGATCCCCATGGCCGTGCCATAGCTGACGATGAAGAAGGACCAGTACTAGCTTATTGCTAGGGAAGAAATGAAGTGGGTCGATAGTTTCTTACAGAAAAGACACTCGCGAGGTAAGCTAGTCTTGTCCTGTTGAGCATATATATATCTAATCAGAGATGTGCCT
The DNA here is from genome assembly GCA_022405105.1 of Aristolochia contorta. Classification (NCBI taxonomy): domain Eukaryota; kingdom Viridiplantae; phylum Streptophyta; class Magnoliopsida; order Piperales; family Aristolochiaceae; genus Aristolochia; species Aristolochia contorta. Next base: position 10,667,416 of record CM039667.1, on the reverse strand, counting down.
GGCTCCCTGTATGCCATTTGCAGTGTCGACCATCGAATCGTCGATGGGCTATGTGGATGGCGTGCGAGGAGCCATGCATATTATATATATAGAGGTTATATATTACGTATTTGCATACATGACATCCTGATCTCTCCCTAGCTAGATCTATTTCTTCGTACCTGTAGGATACCATATATTCAAGCGTATCAATATATATATACTATCCTCCAGCTTTCTTTTTCTCTTAATATGCTCGGATGTTAATTTCAAGTTATTTTCAAAAACCCATCTCGTCGTCTTTAATTTCTAGTCGAATGTAGGACAAGTCTGTGTCTGTCACTCTCTTTGGTCCCGCGCACGGATTCGATTTTCACAGCATGTTAACATTTATGCACAAAAAAGCGAGATCATTTAAGAAAGAGATCATCGATGAGTTTTTGTGTTACAGTAGCAGCTGTGTGTGCCAAAACATTGCAAGGACAGCTGCTATATATCTATATATGAGCCTTTCTAATAGTTTTACAAATCCCATTCGCTCCTCAAGTTAAAGGGGGTTTAATTTGGCTTTCTTTTAAGACATTTAACCAAATTAATTCCAATGGTATTTGCGGGTTCATCCCCTTCTGGTCTTGTCCTTCAATACTAGATAGCATCGGCTAATTATTTTGATTCAGTTGATTTGTTTCTAAAAAGATGTAGGTCAAAATAGTACTACTGTAAGTTTGCAACTGGGACAACTAGTTAGGATTTATGTCCCTTCAATGTAAATAAGTTCATTTACACAAAGATTCATCAAGTAGCTGCATGCTGATCAGTTCTTCAGGGAGTGCGTTTGGCAAAGAAACGGCGCCATCTGCATAGCCCCACAGATTTCTATATGAAGTTTCTTCTCTTTCAGGAGGTTTAAGTGCTTGTCCAACGGGCCGGGGCAAAGGCAATGGTGGTACATTATAATCTTCTTGTCTCTGTGTTTTTTTTTTTTTTTAATAAAGGAGTGTATACAGAGGTGGGACTAAATGTGTGCTACATCTAGTACTGGTGCATGTATACTAGTTTATTGATTTTTCTGGATATAGGAGGAAATCAGTATTGAAATTAGTTTGTACTCTGAATCATCTTTGAATAGAGTTACATTATTAATGTTTTGACATTTGTACTGAATCAAGAGTGACGTTGTAGAAATTCTGAAGATTCATTGACTGGAGTACGTACACATCAGTTGGATATTTAGAAGAATTGACAAATCGCCTACATGAGTTGAATTAACTGTAATTAGAAAATTAAAGTCTTATTTTCTATGGTTCTGATCAGACTACATCTCTCTTATCTTACTCTACAACTCCAAATAAGGCCAAGAGAAAATCTCCAAATAAGGGAACAAGAGAAGTCTTGGTATTATAGTCCAAAGCATTTGCAAGCGATCAAGTCTAGGATTTCGGAATCTTCACCAGACGATCCAAAATGAGTATAGTAAAATTAAACATGCATAAAAACAAATTAATTACTCGAGAACCTTGTTCTGTTGTGAGCATCCAATGTTGGAATTCATCTAATTATTATAGATCGGTAAGGAAGAAATTAGTGGCTAATTAAAGTGCCTACCTCTTTGTAAACTCCGATATTAATTATATATACCCCTCAAAATTGGTTCGATCTGTTCAGTAATATTATAGTATTAGTCATGTACTAAGCAACTAGATCAACATATATAATAAACATTAATAAATGAACACAACCCTTGTGTTATCCTATTTGAAACTCGTCTATATCAAATATATATATGATCGATGTTGTTAATTGTTAAGCTTAAGCAGCAAACCAACAAAGAAAAACTATTTTTCAACTAAAATCGTAATCTCTCTTTTTCAACCTACTTTAATTTTATACATTTCACGCCCTCTTGATCTATTTTAGGGAAACAAATCTTCCACTCCCAGGGGTAGTACTAATCAATTAAATATGGTTGTAATCCGGGTCCCCGTTTCAATCATATCCCAGATCACGATGATGATTTCCATAATAATTATCTCAAGAACCTAAAATATTTGTTGAGCTCATCGTGTCACTGATGGATTCTGTGAAATTCGGCGTTATTAATCGTTGAGGTCTCACCTTGAGCGAAATGAAATCGGTGATCTGTGACGGTTCTGCTACCAGAATGTCTCCGATCTTCTTCTCTTTGTTCATCATCTTCACAACCTCGCTCATGGTTGGTCTCAGAGCAGGACTGGCCTGCAGGCAAAGAAGACCCACCTTCATAAACAGTACCACTTCTTCCTCTAGAAACTCTCCAGCTTCCAAGGCCTCGTCCGCCATCGTTTGAAGCTTACCTGCATTGTACAGGTCCCATGCCTGCACCACAACATATAAAGCATGCATGCATGCAAGCATATATGTATTAATTATTTACGATAATTATAATATTCTAGCTAGAAACCAGTACTACTACTGGGCCATGAATTAATAAACTTACACCTCGAAAAACATATTACCTACGTACCTTCTGTACAATGTAAGGCTCATCATCGGTTGCTAGTGCTGCGAAATCCGTAGCACATCTTCCACTGATAATTTCCAGCATCATAACTCCGTAACTGTAAATATCAGACTTGGGCGTCAACTGTCCTCTTATGGCATATTCCGGAGCAAGGTACCCTCTGGTACGTAACACATATATATACATCATATATATATAATTAAAACCGGCTGAATTTTTTGTAGTAATTAGGAGAGATTAATATGGAAACGTGAACTGGGCACAAAATTAATTAGGCATGCAGTACTACCAGTGCTCAAATTGCTTGAACTTACAGTGTACCGGCGACTCGTGTGCTGACATGAGTAACATTATCAGGGAAGAGCTTTGCCAGGCCAAAATCTGAAATCTTCGGAGTGAGATCCCAGTCCAGTAGTATGTTACTTGCTTTGATGTCGCGATGCACGATACTGGGTTTTATCTCATCGTGAAGGTAAGCCAGGCCGTTGGCTACTCCTAGTAAGATGCCTCGTCGAGCTCTCCAGTCCAACTTCAATCTTCCAGGGAGATCTTTACCTGCAGATATATCATCAATGATGAAATTAGTGACTTAAATATAGTACCAAATGAATAACATGTACATATTTATGTTTTTAATTCCAATTGTCAAGGAATTGCACGTATATATATAGTTGCTAATTTGTTGTCACAAAATCATCTTCTTAATAAGTTATTATCACAAAATCTGTACCAATTGTCACGAATTCTGTTAGTCATCATGACAACTATGTATTGTAGTGCTAAAATTAAGAACCCATATTTAATATATGTAGTACTATGTATTGCATGTGGTGATCACAAAGCCAGCTAGGGTGCAGTTTGGCAGACCTAAGAGGGTTTGGGCGACGCTGCTGTTGTCCATGTAATCGTAGACCAATGCTCTGAAGTTGCCATCAACGCAGAAGCCCCGGAGCCTGAGAAGATTCTCGTGGGTGATGTCGGACATGGCGACTATCTCCGCCACGAACTCTCTTTCTCCTTGTCTCGACTGAACTGAAAGCACTTTGATGGCCACGACGCTTCCATCTCTCAACTTTCCCTGCAGATTAATTAATGCGATATTATATATATATATCCCAGAAAGAACCATACAAGCTGTGACGATATATATATATATATATATATATTATTCCATTTGATGCTCGGTACTGAGATCAATTATACCTTAAATACTGATCCGAAACCTCCTTGTCCGACCTTGTTCAATGAACTGAAGTTGGCAGTTGCAGCTTTTAGCTGCTTGCGGGAATACTGCTTAACATTAATTGGGTTGTTCTTTGTACCTGCAATAATGGCAAAATTTGAGGAAATTAATAATAGCAAAACCCACAAATTAAGGCCGTTTAATATCATGCATTTACAACGTCCGATTTTTCACAAAAAATAAGGAAAGTGAAACTTACAATTTGAAGTTAATTACCCAGGCACATCGAACTTTAATGTACGTGACATTATAAGAAGTCTCGCATCCAGGAAGACTACAACTTTTAAATTATAATTAATTAATTCAGGAATATGCTTTCTCTCGGGTTGGATTACAAATCTATTTCTTGATTTATTAATTGGTAGTACTAGAAACTCAACCAGTCTCATGGTTGTGAGATAATTTGGCAGGGTCGAAGGCGACTCGTCTGAGTTGACTCGGATTTCTGGTACTGGCCCGGGTCGAACTGGAGTGAGACTCAGTACTCCATCTTTAAATTATTCATTTTCTTGGACTCAGACCTCCTAGACCGACTCAAGCAATTTTCTAGACGTAAGTATATGTTCAAGGGACACAATAAGTTGTTTGTTTATAATTTTTGTATACTATATATGGGATTCTTCTATTCTTAAGTCTTCTTGTAGGAGGGATTAAACTGTTTTGAAATATTTTTTTCTTTTGGTCACGCAAGAGCAACTTAATTTTCTAATCCAGGCCGACCATTAAACCATGTACGTATCGTCAAAAGAAAATAAATGACAACTTGTAGATTTATCGTTGTATTAAAAAATTAATATAAAAAAGTTAATGATCAATATTCCAAGTCTAAGATGAGTCTACTCAATTTAAAGCTGAGTCCTACCATAGCTTACTCTCTACTATGGAAAGCCAATACACTGCAAGACTTAGTACTGCAAACTCAGCAAAAGGTAATATTAATTGAAGCATTTCATCAACCCCACTTGTATGCCGAAATATTAAAACACACATAATAAAAGTAAAGCGACCAACAAGCTACCAATCAAATACCCACAACACAAAAAATTATGTGGAAAATTCTCTAGTATGAAGGGAAGAACCATGGGGCAACCTCCAATCAAATCATCTGTAAAATGGGCTTACAAATTTAATTTCTCTCAATTAGTTTGCCTAAACTTGAAAGTCACAAATTTAATGGGGGGAGAAAGCATCCATTGACATAATATATACTAGCTAGTCAATTTAACCTCAAATCAAGAGCCCTCTCACAAAAATATGTAGGATAACAAGGTAGCAACCACCGAATTAATTTAGAAGCTCTCATCAATGCTAGAACTAGAGGCTTAATTTGCAGAAGCTTGAAAGCTGAATGCTTAAAGTAAACTCTACATAAGGATACGTCTCAGATGATTGCAATGCCTTCTTTATCTTTTTTCCAAACCTTAGGAGTTAAGGTGAGGTTTCCTTCCATTTAAGGATGGGGCAGAATGATATATATGTAACTAGAGGAGAGAATGGCGAGTCCACCTCACTGCCCTATAAATTGGCCCTAGCCCCTTATGCTAAGGGAGTCCTTCGGATAGAGCAAAGAGGTTGCATCCATTCTCTAGGAGTTAAAAGGAACTAAAGCGTTGAAAGATATTTTCCAAAGCGTGGAAAAGAAGTAATTAAACGCCGCAAGCCCTTTTCAAGAGTGCAAGGAAACCAAAAACGTTGTACGATCTCTTCCAAATCATCGAAGTCACAGATCAAACCCTCATTGGAGTTTAATTTTAACTCGGAACATCCCTATAATTTGTATTTTGTACCCTGGCCAGTCGTCACATATTCAAATACATACTTATCTGAGATACTCACCTACTTTGATTGGATTCATATGTAATCTCAAAAAACACATATAGTGACCACGTTCAACAAATGTTCACTTATTACGATTAGTTATAGGTTGCAAAATGACAAGTAAATTGCTGGCCCTTCTCTCTCAAACAACTTCGGGAGAACACGAGCAAAGATTTAAAAGAGAAAAGTAGAGAGATCTAGTAGGAATTAAGTACCTTCTCCAGGGTCTTTCCGAGCTCCGTCCGGTGTAGAAGCGAAACCTTTGGCACAGATAAGGGAGATGAGATTCATAACTGCGAAGCATTTGATTCTGCTAATTAGCACCTACTCTCGTTTCCGGGAATATTTATAAATAAAAATGATATCCGGCCGACGTCTGCGCCGTGCCCTGTCCTCCGTTGTCGGTTTTTCACTCACTATTAATGGATGCGTTGAATTCGACAGCTAAAAGTACGAATGGTATTATTATTTCTTAAATTTTATCTTGGGTTTGCAATCCATTATAAGATTTTTCAATTCAGCCTCCGTATGTGGTTCGTAAGTTGTGTCATGTGTGGCTCAAATGCCGCCGACAGAACTGCCATTAAATCCTCAAGTCAATCCTTGGCCTCTTCATGATCCGATACAGATCACTGAAATGTGAACAGGGTTTTGAAACTGGGTCGACAAATTAAACTTACAAAAAGAATTAACAGGGTCAACAACTAAATGATGAATATGATAGTAGCCAGCTAGAGAAGCGAGATATGAGTTGGCCAGACATGTGTATTCTGCCCCATTAGATTCTTTAGACGCACCGCCATTAAAGACAATTAAACTCGTTGCTTGTCCTTTTCTCTTCTATCTGGGACATCAGAGACGTGCACGGCTCTAGCGGGAGACATGCACAGGGGAAACTGCTTAATTAGTCATCGAATTATTGAATTACAGATCATGTTTATATATTGTTACGGGATCTTTCAAACGCTGACTTTCCATAATTAATGGTGATTTTTTTAAAGACAACTCTTCGCTCGAATGATCAGAATTAAGCACAATGAATATGAGAGATACGAAGATTAGTGAATAAAGAACTGAAACTATTTAAAAATGTACGTCCATTGTAACACATTACCACTATGTTTGGTTGGAATGGAACGGTTTACCTCATGATCAATCTGATAATCATGATAAAATGGACATTATGGAGTACCCATATATTACCACAGTAAAGTTGAATGGAAATTGTTTTCTGTGGGCACGGGTATTAATTATGGAAAAAAATTGGATTATGGAAGAAGGAGAAGGGTTTAATTGATTCGCCTTCAATTTCTCCATCTTTTGCTTGAAAATGAAAGAAGCACTTAGTTAATTATGTCTTCATAAGTTATTGAGATCACATTCACTGAATGACCCAAGATAGAGACAGTTTTTAAGCACATTCTGTGATCGGATGCAAGCTATCTGTGGAAATATTGAAAAAGGCAAACAAGCCCGGAGCCACGAAAGAGAAACTTTATTATATATGTTCTTTTAGTGGTGATGACAGCCAGAAAACGCTTATCGGGAAGATTATATATTAAGAACTACTACACTAAGATAAACAAAGGCTAATCATTTAATTGGTAGCATTAATATATCATGGAAACAACACGGTTTGGCTCGTTGTTTCATTGGAAACATATTCTAGATGAAGCTATTTACTGCAAAGCAGTCTATATTATTTGCCAAGGGATAAAAAAACAAATGTCTCAAGAGCAGAAAAGTGTGAGAATTCATGTTTTGCATTTTTTTATACAATATACCATTCAGAGATAGAGGAAAATTAATTCGGATGAGATTGTCAATTATCATCCTATCTAATGAAAGAATTATAGAATATCTAGTAGAAGATAGGACCAGTTCCTCTGTTTTTGCATGGGTTGTAGGAGAGCTAAAAGAGACCCAAGCTCAGATCATGGCTGACTATGGATAAACCATTTTTTGAGGACGCACTTGCCGAAAAGTTGTAGGTTCTTAATTCATGGAGTAGGAGTAGGAGTCTTAGATGAGGTGAGAAAAGAGGTAGGAAGGTGGAGCAGAAAAGAATTAATAGGAAGGTGGAGAAGAGTAGTTGAGTAGTAGTTGGAGTCAGAGGAGAGTGAAAAAGACGAGGGAGACCTAGAGTGAAGAGAATGGTTGGAGAGCATAATGGGACTAATCCCCTCTATTTTTATCTATAAATTAAGAAGGTGCTCTAGCTAGATATTAGATCAACACCCTGGACAAGGAAAAAACAGAGATAACTCAAGCACACTAATTAGCCCAAGGGTGACTTGTCCGCTTAATTGCTACACATGTCAGATAATTTCTCTTTGATTCAGGTAGCCCTTAATTTACATTTATTTCTTTTTGGTTGGGTAATTTTGGTGGATAGATCGTCTTCTCAAGTTATTGGTTAGGAGAAAGTTCATGCCACTTCTTCACTTTCTCTTGATTATATATACTATTAATAACACGGTTCCCAATTTGTTTATTTCTCTATAACTCACTAAAGCTCTTAAGTGTTCTATAACTTTCAATCCTTTAATTCTTGCATTTCAGAATCTCCAGTTAAAGAAGACAATGACTGTTGGGACAGAACGTGGTGGGTTTATAATATCTTCTCAGATTTTTCTGGGTAATGCTCAAAGCTATGGAGTGGCTTCCCTGGTTTGTCTGCATCGGGGTGACATCTATCGTTCATCTGCTTTCAGGTGGCATTCAAGGTTAGGAAACCTTCCCTGGATGAGCATGGGGCCTCGGTTTCTTCATCGCAGTTGTGTTCTCCTTTATTATATTTGCCAAGTACGTTGGGAGAAGACCATAGATTTGTCTTTTTGGAACTTAAGATTGTTTAAGGTTCTCTTTTCAGATTTTTCTGGGTAATGCTCAAAGCTATGGAGTGGCTTCCCTGGTTTATCTGCATCTGGGTGACATCTATCGTTCATCTGCTTTCAGGTGGCATTCTTACATCAAAATCTCTTTTGTCCTAAGAGAAAGGGGTGTGTAGGGAGAATTTAAAGTATCTGACATTAAATTCTGAGTAAATAAAAACCTTGTTTTCATTTTTTTTTATGTTAGGTGTGGTGAGAGAAGGAGAATTCAAAATTCGGTGACAAAAAATTCTCACTCAAAGCAACTAATTACAAAGAGAGTGAGAATTCAATATGGAGAATCCCATGTCATAACCAACTACCATTCCACTAACCCAAAATAGTATTTTTTTGAGACATTCATGACCCTGACACTAATTACCCCGTACACTCATCCCCCCTTTTAAGTAGTGCAAATTGTCCATCACATGATCTTTAATTTGGATATCTTTCATTGTCGATGCTTGACAACAAATGGGAAAGGGGGGGAGTCATGACTCATCATGCACCCAATTAAGTCAACTGACAAAAAAGAACATACACTAGTGATAAAAGCTACATTACGTCTAAGAAATTTATGGTCAATATACGTGATCCATGTCAACCGAGGGAAAGGAGTAAAAGACTACCAATTTGTGTAAAAAATTAGTTTTCAATAAAACCAGAGCCACATGTGAAATAAAATTGGATGTAGGACTTGCGGAAAACAACACGAGGATGAGATGAACTTGAGGTGTGAGTGCTTATAACTTAAAAACAATGTATATGAAGAGCAACCATAAGCAATTAATGTAGATAATTAACAATCAATATGATTGACTTTTACATTAGGAATATTTAAAAATCATGGACTTATATATATAACGGCAACTTACCTTTTTGTAGACAAATTAAATCTGAAAACTTACCTATCCATGCGGTTCTCTTTTCATTTCTTCCAATTCTACCCCACGTCCTTTTTACCTATAATAAATTAATTTCCCAGTCCAAAGGATCAGTACTGAATCAACCCTAATAAGTTAAACCTGCAGAAAATACTATGTTGTGGTGGAACAAAATAAGTGCATGTTATGGGAAAAGAAATACAAGGTTATTAGTCTTCATTTGTTTTGAGTAAACATAACAAATTGAATACTCTCAAGGGAAGCATCTGCTCAGAATTAACTCTAGTAAGTTGACTTTAGAAACAACAACTCATGGTAGCACAAATATATATTAAGAAAAATATACGATATATACAAGGTAGTTAGTCTCCTGTGCTTACTGTACTGATTGGGGTTTAATGGATTTAAAGGACATTATCTAATTGATGTATAAAAATATTTCCTAAGAAAAAAATGCAAAACAATTATTAAAAAATACAAGATAGGAGTTACAATTATACCTTAAATAAATAATTTTTTGTTAAATACTGTGTTGGACAGCTTGCACACGATCTCAGATCGGTTCTAGACGGATCAGATCGATGCGGTTATACTCGGTGGATCAATGTTTGGGTTGGCTTATCAATTAGATGAACTGTCGTTTGAATGTAAGGGAAATTGAATAGGGGACATTGTTTAATTCATACAAATGTACAATCTAGCTCATCGTATTAAAACAAAAAAGAAAGAAAGAAAGAAAGAAATGGTCAAGTGTAGATCATGAACACCCTGGGTCTGCTTCAAAACCCTATTTTATTCCCACTATTAGTGGGTTTTTTCCTTAGTACAAGAAGGGGATGCTGTCTTTTTTGCTTTGAGCATTCTACCTGATATGGCTTCTATCTTAATTTACCACGCTAAAATGCTCTAAAAACTTATCCTCCTCAAGGAATGTAGTATTGCAGAGATGATTAGGAATCTGAGGCATAAGAGAGCAGCTATATATATATATATGGCCAAGTAAAGTATCAATTAAGAGGTATATTGTGGTGTGCTAATCAGTTTGATTAATTAAACCACAAAGTTGGTTTTCTTGCGTTCTTTAGTACTTCGAAGTAACAGAGATAGAAATACCCAAATAGGGTAAAAAGGGAAACTACCTTGGCTAGTCAACCTGCTTGAACCAGGAATAGGTTTCAAAATCCACTCGATGGGGTACCGAGGACAAGGCAGGGACAAGGTTAAGTTCAAACTTGGTGGAGTGAGGGATTAATAGGTTAATACAGATCCAACCTCATTTTCCCAAGCCACAGAATTTTGTTTTACATAGGTAAGAAGGTCCATTTCTCCTTTCATAAGAAAGATAAAATTGAGAAAGGAGACTAGCTAGGATATTCAACCCCAAATGATCTCATTAGGGGAAGGCAAGAGGGCAAGAGAGTGGTTATTAAGTTAGGAACAATATTTAGGAGTTGTCATCCCATGTTGACACTAGTTTGACTGATCATTGACTCGAAGAACACTAGTTAGGAATTAACAACATTTGGATAGCCTAATCATTGACTCGAAGAAGGCCACCCTTTTCTTTGCAAAGGTTTTCAGACTGTACTTTCTATGATGGCCTGATCGGGAGATTATGACATGCACCTAATTATAAGATGAGTCTTTAACGGACCCACAGCATGTGCTTGTGTCTCCACCATAATGAATAACATACGAAGAATATCGTACAATATATATAGCTAGAATTCCAAAACCAGTTCCACTTTCACATATTTAAAGAACCGAAAATGAGGACCTCCCAAATTAAATTTTATGTCGTGGTAAAGAATCATATATGCGGAAGGTCTGTTGCTGGTAAGAGTACGGTAAAGCCAGATACGTTTTCTTTATGTTTGTTGGAAAATAATAATTAAGTTGGCACCAATTTGGTCAATATCCAAAGACGAGGAACAAAGGAAAAACTATTTGTTTATAAACCTGGTCGGATTTGCTTGATTCTATCTGTATTATCAAAGCTTTGATATTGTGGATCTCACTTGTAGATGTAGATTATAGTACCGGTCCAAGTACATGAGTAGCTTGTGATCTATCTCTTATGTTTATTTTGCGTACTTATTTGTCTTTTTTTTCTATTTTGATTTCTACGTGAATCTGCATTCATTTTTCATCAAATTAATGTTCACATCCAGTATATTACTTTTACTTATTCGGGGGGAAAGAAGTATTTAATTTCCGTCTTGAATACCCTCTCTCATGTCTAATACATTGTCTAAAATTTAAGTTGATCATGTTATGACAAGACTTTAATTAGGGTATTGTATAACATATTATTCCTACTTGCTAGGTCTAAATCAAAATTGACAACACCTCAGATTAAAATTTTATGGTCGAATATAATGGTCTTAAAGAGACTGCATCAATTGAGATCAGAGGTCGAGATGAAAAAAAGAGTGGTCTAGCTAGAGCTACATGAATCGGCGTAGCCATTATGAGGTAGGACTGTTTTGTTTTTCCAAAGTTTGATAATAGTTTATAGTATACTTATTCTTTCGATCGTCAGCTAAATCAGAGCAGTGGCCGGGTGTCTGATTCTCTTCTGCACTCAAAGCTAGGTATCCATTGGAAAGGTTTAACTTTAATCAAGCATATATGTGGGACAATGCATGCAAGTCTTATATCTTATTTTGAGTTGATAGTAATTGGAGAACGCGTGTGAAGCACCGAGAAGAGGAAGACGAACCCCCTTTTGGCTTTATCAATCATTTCCATTCTTCTTTCTTCTTCTTTTGTTTGTGAATATATAAGTGCATGAATCTGTCGCGGGAAGGGGACCCATGAAGCCCAGCCAATGCAGCCATGGAGGAGCAGAAACTAAACTGAAAATACTGGGGAGAAAGAGGAAGAAGAGGACTGCTCATGGGCATATAATATATATGGTGGCCAAGTGCTTGTTGGCCGACCGGGTAGGCCATATGTGAATATATGTCACAGCCGATCCACAGTACTTCGAAGTAGGGAAACAGTAACCCGTTTAGTCCAAGTACACCCAGTTTAGTACAGATGGCCGTTCAGTGAAGTGAAGGGAGGGTTTGATATATATTGTCCCTTTTCTGGTGTGGTGGATCGACTCCACTTTCACTCTTTTATTTTTTCAGCGTTAGGGTATAATTCTATATAAGAGAAGCTTCCTTTATTGTCTTCATTATATTGCATGATTAAAGGTGCATGCAGCTGACCGGTAGAAATTAATCTTACCCACCATTAATGCCCACTTAATCCACCCACTAGACAAGAAAATTGAACCGACCCACCATCAGAGAATTTGTTCAAGTCGTCGTCCGAAACTGTGAGTGGAACAGTTAGTTCGATGTCCAGCTCCTTTCCTATATACTAGTAAATAAATATGAAACCCAAATTACAACTATTTCTAAGTTATTATTTAGAAGGAAAAGAAAAAGTATTAAGAGAATATGAAAATGTAAAACCCTTGGAGGTAATCATTCTAAAATATTAAGTCCACGTTCAAATTTTTCTTAATTGAAAGGATATTTGGTGCACTTTTAAAGTTCCCTTAGGCGCCACTCTTATAATATGCCATAATTTTAAATCTCATGTGATTCATGCACATTTCGATTATAGCATTTTCTACAAGAAAATTGAGATAACGCATTAATACATCATAAAATTAATAAAACCATACCTTTTACAAACTAAAATTATACCTTTATAAATGCACATATCATTTTACAAACTAAGGAGAAAGCATATTAGTTGTTAAGTAGATCCTATTTACTCTTTAAATCTCTCTAGGGCAGCATTTGGTAACACCTTTGATAAAGGATTCCTTGAGAAAACTCTTTGAAAGAGGGAAAATACTAGTTGCACTTGCACCTATGTGCAGTACTTAGATGTACTAGCCAATTAGAAACACAACTGCCTAGGGTTTATCCCTGTGTTTTAAAAACTGAACCTGTCAATTTTTTTATCTAACTCTATCAGGGACAATCCGATGAGCGGCGAAAGAGCGACAGGAAAAGAAGGGGAACCTCCCCCTCAACCACCACTCAATGAAGAAGAAAGAATCAAAGTAATCGAAGTGCTGGAGTATGGATCTCCTTCTATCGAGTCTAATAATGACTCGGAGAATGACGACTGGATTCTCAAGGGAAGGAGGAGACAGATTAAGGAGGCGCAGAAATCAATGATCTTTCGTTTTAAAGAGTCTATCTTACGAATCGAAGAATGGCTAGATAAATCAAGAGCAGAGACTGGAAAAAGCATCAAGATCAGCGTGTCGAAAGGCGAAAAACGATCCTTCATCCGATTTCCAGGAGCCATCCTCGCAGAATGTCTAAACATCTTCCAAGCCTTACCTAAGCAAAGAAAAACCTGCAAGACTGTCTGTTTTGGAGGCGAAGTTTTCTCCTTTTCTACCACAGGCAGACCAAGGAAGCTCTGCATAATCCTATTGTCTCACAATGGCAAGACCCTTGCAAGGAAACACATCCCTTGTAGAGCTAGAAGCGAGTTTAGATGGGAGCATTTTCTTAAGGCATTGGATGAACTTTTTGTAAGAAAGAACTCACCCAGCACCCCCCAAGCTCACTACACATTCCCATAGCTGAAAGCTTGTGGAACGAGGGAGAGAAAGCGCTGCTATACGCAGCCACCCTCCAGACAAATGAAAGGTCAAACAAGGAAGAGATGGAAAAGTGGATTGCAGAACGAATCCCAACTCTACCTAAAATATCACACCAGAGTGGGCAAGCCTTGTTAATATGGCCTGGAAGCGAGACTGAATTGAAGCATCTACATGATTGTATTAAAACTGACAACTACTCCAACTATCACAGTCTTCAATCGTGAAAAGAAGGCCAAGCTGGCCCACCCGCTCATTATTGGCATCCTGCAGCTCTGGAGTACTGAAGGTCTACGTACCATTTTCCAATGCTTTGAAAACTTCCTACAGCTTGATGAAAGCACTTTGTCCAAAACAAGCGGCGAGAGGCTTAATCTAAACCAACAACGCGGAACCAATGGGAGGAGAAAGAACAGTCATGGTCGACGCCCGCTCGTATCAAATCACAGTTTTGCCCGAATTCCCCCCACCAGAACCGGAGCAGGAGAGACCGAGTTCAAGCCCATATCACAACAGGGGTCAACCCATCGTCGCTGAGTCATCGAGCAAAGTTGCACTCGACAACACTCTTGAGGTATGCCCCTCCAACTTTTGAAATCAAAACAGACTGCTACCTACCAAGCTACTCGAAACTCCGCACATGGGGAAACGACAACTAACAGCCCCCTCCGATGGAAGGAAGTGACCCCTTGCAATGGACGGCGAAGTCAGGATATAAGTGAAGCAACTGGCAGCTCCTACACAATTAGGATAAGCAACCGCTTCTCTCCCCTATGCGAAATCCTGACTCCGTCATCACTCATATCCCCACTATCAATGCTCCATTTAACTTCTCCCATAGACTCACTCCTCGAAATCACCTGCCCCTCACGCCTATTTAACAATCCCGCTTTCTCCCCAACATCCATCGACCACCCCCACTACCCGTTTAAGCACATGGCACCCAGACGCTCATATCGCCGAAGGAGTCGAGGGCCTTCATCCCAAGCTAGGGAAAAAGAAGGCCAAGGAAGGGAATTACATATCGAAAGACATGCACAACCAAAAAGGTCTCCTAGGCCTTGCTCTCCCTCTCTGCTTCCAGCCCTCCCTGTGCCCTCTGATGAAGGCATGACATGAACAGTGGATTGAAAACCTACTCAGCCTGGGCTACGAGAACCCGGAGGAGTATGAGCCAGGACTACCTTGACGAAGTGGAGCCAGAACCGGAGCTCGAGCCAGAGCCAGAGCAAGAACCGGAGCCATCCTAACCTGTGGTTGCGAGATCAGGGACGGAGAAGACCAAAGTTGGATCTTCCGCGCAGACACCTCGTGGCACTATGACCGGGAAGCCAACTCTTGGGTTGAAACAATGAGTGACAACTTTGGCCGCTTCGTGGATGAAGACTACGTGGTTATCCTCCGACTAGTTCCCATTATGGAGGAGGTGGTCGTGAGAGATTGGTCGTGCGTATCACTCTGATCGCTGGGAGGGAAAGACACAAAAGGATCATGCGCGAAGTCCATCGTGGACCTGAATTTTAAATGAAGTGTCTATCCTGGAATGTACAGGGTTTTGGCAATCCCAAAAAAAAAACCAATGTTAGGAATGTTTTGCGGAAATCTAGAGCAGATGTTATAATACTCCAAGAAACTAAATTGTCGGCTATGTGAAGTCGTTTTGTCCATTGCGCCTTTCACCAGTCCACAATGGATTTTTTTTAATGCTTTGGGTACTGCCAGAGGAATCTTAGTCCTTTGGAATCCAGTATTTCAGGACTTAATGGAATATGAATAAGGTGGCCTTTGTGTACGTATTAAATTCACTGATAAAACTCTTGACTCACAATGGAATCTTGTGGACATCTATGGCCCCAGCTCTTATCACGGTAGGACCCAATTTTGGGACGAGCTAGGAGACCTCATCGGGAGATGGACCGACGCATAGTTAATCACAGAGATTTCAACGCAATTCATTTTCTCAACGAGAAAAAGGCACCCTAGCGCACAATAACGGTAACCATGTGGAAATTCAACGAAATCATAGGAGCATTTGACCTAGAAGAAATAAACATATTAGGGAAAAGATATACCCCCCTCCCTATCCTATCCAAGCTGGACAGATTCTTAGCCTCTCCAGAATGACTCAATATTAATCAAAGTGGTCTCTGACCTAAGCCAATACTGCTAGACACAAATTTGAGCAGATAGGGGAAAAATCCGTTCCGTATAGAGAACACATGGCTTGAAGACTCTGACTTCAAAGCCAAGCTAAGCCAATGGTGGGGAGCTGAACTGACATCAGAAACACTCATTGTGTCCACAACAAACTTAAGAATCTGAAGAAAAAAATCTCTTGGGCCAAGCAAAAAATGGCTTCCGATGAAGATACAAAAGGGATTACTACAGCTCCACATTAATGGCCTAGACCTCACTGAAGAGGAAAGAGTACTCTCCATAGAAGAAAGCAACGACAGGTAAACTACAACTGCAATATGAGGAGAACAAATTCTGGAAGCAGAGGGACCAGTACAAGTGGTTAAAAGAAGGGGAAGATAACTCAACCTTTTCCCATGGAATGGCATCGTACAAGAGACGAACCAACAGCATCAACTCCCATATGATGAAAGGGGAATTGATAATAGATAAGGAAAACATCACATGAAGCACAGTAAATTTCTTCTGAAGGCTCTACGTAGCGGACCCCAATGTCAAACCATGCGTTAAAGGCCTCAGTTTCACCCGGCTCTCAAACCACCAAGCAGCAAGCATTGAAGCCCCCTCCATCGAAGAAGAAATAAGACAAGTGATGTGCTCCATGCCAACATATAGAGCTCCAGGACCAGATGGGTTTATGGTGAGTTCTTTCGAGAGGCATGTGAGTTCATGAAGCCAGATATGAAGAAGCTCTTTCAGAACTTTTACCACGATAGGTTGAGAAAGAAAACCCTTAGCCACTTCCACAATCGCTGTAGTCCCAAAGAAGAAGGGTGTGGAGGAGGTAAAATATTACACACCAATCAAGCAAGTATTAGGGACATACAAAGTCATTAGCCGAGTGCTAGCTACAAGATCGAAGTCCATATTACCATCGGTAATAGGCGATGAGTAGAGTGCTTTTATACATAACAGGCAAATCCTGGACTCAGCTATGCTAGTTCATGAAGCGGTGGATCTACTAACTAAACAGGGAAACCCAAAATTCATGATCAAGCTCGACTTGGAGAAGGCTTTCGACAGAGTTAGCTAGAAACATCTGGATTTATTTATGAAGAAAATGGGCTTTGGAATCAAATGGAGAAGGTGGATCTACTCATGTATCTCTTCGACACAGTACTCTGTCTCAATTAATGGAGGTTCTTTTGGCTTCTTTAAAGGGACAAGGGGTCTCAGGCAAAGAGATCCCCTATCGCCTCTATTATTCAATATTGGTGGTGAAGGAATGGCGGCCTTTTTTAGAGAGATCATTGACGTGGGCTGCATCAACAACTCGCTGCTGGAGGGACTCACCCCCCTGGTGCAATTTGCAGACGACATGGTTGTCTTCTGTGACGGCTCAATACAACAAATTAGCAATCTGAAGGCTGGGCTCACTCTCCTGGAAATTATCTACAGACCAACTCATTAACTAGAGAAAAATCACGATTCTGGGCATTAATACAAGCCAAGAACTATTCCTCGAAGCAACAGCTAAACTTGGATGTTCAATAGCCATTATGCCTATCATGCACCAAGGTGTGCCAATGTTTGCCGAACGACAACATAGAATATTGTGGGTTCCAATCCTCTAGAAAATGAAGAACATGTTTGAAATGTGGAAAGGCAAACACCTCTCAAAAGCAAGGCGCTTAGTACTAATCCAATCTTGCCTTCATGCACTGCCCTGTAGAAGTGGCTAAAGAGATGGAAAAGGTAATGTGATGCTTCCTGTGGAGAGGCACCAACAATAACTTCAAACAACACAGTTAATTGGGAAGTAGTTTGTACACCAAAAAGTCTAGGAGGTCTCGAAATAAAAAAGATTTAGCAGTTCAAGCAAGCACTGCTCCTCAAATGGTGCTGGCTCATAAAATCCCCCACCACCCCATCTTGGGCAAACCTAATCAGGGAAAATCCATTCATACCTGCAAATGACTGGTTTCTTGGTTGGCACCGTCGAATGGCCTATCACTGATATGGTAACACATCCATAAATTATGTCCCCTCGTCAGATCCAAAACTCAATACCCCCTAGGGAAAGGTGACAAAAATGAGTTTAGGAAAAACTTATGGCACAGGACAGACCGCTAAAAGACGTCTTCCCAATGTTATTCGACATTGCCAATTCGCCAGAGGTCAAATTGCAAGAATTCCTAGCAGAGGAATCGGGAACCTCTCTTCAACTAACCCAACATTATAATAGGGAGCTGCTGAGCGAAGAGATGGACAATCTGGCTCGGCTAAACCAATCCCTTTCAGAAAATTTCCTTGATGCAGGACGTGAAGACAACCTCATATGGCAACCCGACCCAAATGGTGAATTTACAGTAAAATCAGCTTACCACTCGCTCTCACCTCCACCCCAGCAGCACCAGCACAGCCAATTGGGCGTGTAAGGTGTAAGCTCCTCCCAAAGTGAAATTTTTTTGATGGACAACACTGGAAAATAAGCTACTAACCAGAGCAAATCTCTCCAGAAGAGGAATGCAACTGGCCTCAACTTAATGCCCATTTTGTGATCAATATACTGAAACCTCTACCCATGTTTTATTACAATGTTCATTCGCATCTCACCTATGGAACTCGTTATGGACAACCTTTTAGATAGCATTCCCCCATGTCACATAACTCATTGATCTCATCCTGTTCTGGAAGTCGTCCACTCTACCAAGGAATGAGAAGATCATGTTGGAAGCAAATATTGCATTCGTCTCATTGAGTATCTGGCAGGAAAGGAATAAGAGAATTTTCGAGGATTCCCAAAGCTCGGCCGCAGATCTAATTCAGAGGATATTTGGAAAAGTGGTGATAACCGTACTACCAAATTTTACTGTGAGGGTTTACAGCGTGACATGGTGTCATGGTTGCCCGTCGAAATAAGAGATAAAATAGGAACTATCTACCTATTCTTTAGGTAAGCCCAAACCCTAGACCTTATCTGGACTACCAACTAGGCTGCCACTAAGACAACCATATAAGGAAGTAAAATCTCACAGTAAAAACTAACAGTACTAAAATCATTTTTTTATTCGGAAAGATCATAAACTGGCTCACTACCTCAAAGGATTTCAAATCAGGAATTGGCAAAAATCTACAGGCATCATGGGCAACCATTGCTCAAATGTCTACAACCGCCCTAGCTATGGCGGTAGTTACTTCGTCCGTCTCCCAAGCAGGATCGTTAAAGGTTAACGTGGATAGCTCATCAAGAGGAAACCCAGGTCCAGCAGGCATTGTTGGTATCATCAGGAACCATACAGATCTAACCCTACTCTCTTTTGTAGGACCCATAATTGATACAGACTCCAATGAGGCAGAAACAAGAGCCTTACTCCAAGGACAAACTAGTCAAGGATTCGTTGCAAGGTGCACTAGAAGTAAAAAGTGATTGCTTAAATGTAGTCAATTGGTGCAAGAAGTCATCAGCCCCGCCTTGGAGGTTGCTGCACCTATACAGAGAAATATGGCACATTGGCAGCAACATCAATTGCTTGTGGAATCATATCCCATGATCGGCCAACTCGAATGCTGATACCTCTCGCGAGAGGAGTTTCCCTAAGCCAACTACGGCTAAGGGTTACTCTCAATCAAAAGATGTAATCTA